>ML281127.1:82800-94725 GCA_005239495.1 Nicotiana undulata | reverse complement strand
AGGTAGAATCTATAAAATGAGGGTTAAAGCATCAAGTTCTTGTTAATTAATCTTTCCCAACCCAAATTATCTTTTCCAAAATTTATTCGGAGTTAATGGGCGAGTCCTAGGGTTAGCTAATCCCTTTGGAAACATTAAAGAACAAGAATAATTAAAATAACAAACACCCACTTCACAAATATAATAAAATCATTCAATACATAAGCACAACAAGGTATTTAATCCACACTTTAAACATGAATATTCCCATAAACCATATTCAAGTGTTGGAAAAATACTACACACATAGATATACAATACAAAGCAAGGAAATGAAGAAATAAACACAAATAGGTAAAGAAAACTTCGCCACAATGTCGAAATCTACAAATCCAAAGTTTGTGTGCAAAGCCCTAGCTTCAAAACTTGTTCTTCTCTCTCAAAATATATTTACAAAGCTCAAAATATCTCCAAAGATATGCCAAGATCGATCCCTAATATGTTGCCAAGGTATGCTTTTTATAGTGGGCCAAAAATTCGAGTGAAAAGTGGACAAAAACTCCCCTGTCTGGCCGATATGCGATCGCATTCCTGTCGCATAACAGGGATGCGATTCGCATCTTCACGTTGTTCATCGCATATCAAAACCCTAGGTCCCAGAGGTTCATCGCATTTGAGATATGCGGTCCGCATTAGGGATGTGCGATCGCATTCGTGCGTCGCATTTACGATGTAGCTTCAGGCATCAGATGGTGATGCGACTCAAATGCGAACCGCATTTGAGATATGCGATCACATATTTGACCGCATTTCTCTCATTAAACTTGACTCAACTTTTTGTTGCGGTATGCGATCTCTAGGCTCGAAATGCGATTCGCTTGTTGCATATGTGATCGCATTCGGCTATTGCTCCCCTCTTTTATCTTCTTTACTCTCTTTTGCTCAATTTCACTCCAATTTGACCTTAACCACTTCATGGCATCATTTTCCTGCAAATAGAGCAATTATACACTAAAAACGACCTCAAGTTATCATTTAACAATACAAAATCTAATGAGAAAAGGCTAAAATGAGTGGTAAAATCACCACTCATCAGTCCCAGCCAATAAGTTTTGTGAATTTGGGCGGTGAACAAGTAGCAAATAAGGTTCATATAAGAGGGGACTTCAAACAAAGCATAAAAATCTTTAAAGGTTTTGGAGAAAGTATAAAAATAAACATTTGAAAAGAAACTGTCCTAGGTTTAAAATAATACGGATCACATCAATGCAATACCTGGTATGTCACACCTCAAAGAGGCAGCTACATGTGGTATTAGCGCACCGGTCATCATATATGTATTCAACCATTCCCACACCGTAAAGGTCATTTAAAGTGCGTGTGTTGGTTGCGAATGCTTATTGTGTGCCATTACCCATCCCATTCTATAAGTCCTGGAGGGTATTTAGGATTACTAATCCTACAAGGTGAGTACTAGGCTGGACCCTTAGGTATAAAGGATAAACTCTAAGCGACAAGTAGAAAAAAGTTAGGACTTGCACATAAGGGTTTCACGAAATAATTAAAGGCTCGTGTATCCCTCCCCAAATAAGGCACATACGATAGCACGTCTCAAACATAATCAAAGTCTCAAAGTCAGAACTTAAAACAGGAATTTGAGTATGAAAACAAAAGGTTTTAGAGGGTTTTAGCAGAGGAATATTTTTAAAATAACTTAGTAACAAAGCAGGGATAAAATGGAGTATTTGAAAATATACAGAGTGATTTGCCGAGAGGAGTGACTGATTTTAGAAAATACAGTATTTTAAAGGTAGAAGCAAGAGTTTAAAGAATGCACAGCAGTTTTAAAGAAAAACTCTCAGTAAAAGTAAATGAATAATTTTAGGGAAACCAGTAATTAAAAGTAAAGCATGACTTTTAAATAACAGAGTGATTTGCATGTATTTCGAAAAGAAAGGGTAAATGGTTTTGAAAGTTCAGCAATTTATAGGCAAAGCATGAGTTGAGGATGGTAACAAACAGTTAAGTCTTAAGGATTTCAAAAAACTGACTGACTGGTTTTAAAGACCACTTTTTAATACAGGCACAACATAAAACAGTTTATTCTAGTTTTTATAAGTACTGAACCTAAGGTTTTCTTAGGCATCTGAAATATATACTAACTTTTTATTCTTTACAAAATCTGAATGCAGGTCTTTAACCTTGATTTTAAAAGACAATGGATACTACATTGAAGACATTGTTGAGTTTTGCAGAAAATGTTTAGCCATTTAACACATTTTAGCGAGGTTGTTAAATTTAATATATACTTCCTATGTGTTCATAGGATATAACTTAAAACAGACATGCTGAAGGTAAAGTCCTAGAGAACATGGTATCTAATACGTGCATTGGTACCTGAAACATGATTTCTAGATGTAGTACTTATGAAAATGCAGCGGCAGTAACATTATAGAAGTTTATTACTTTATTATAGTTATTAGCTGTGAACAAGATTTATAAAATAGACATGAGTGTAGTAGAGATGCTGAAGTAGACAACCTAAACATGGTTTCTAATGCATGGTATGTATGTCCTAAGCATGATACTATTGCACACACAGGTAAGTAAAATCCTATAGTCATGGTCTCTACCCACACTATGCTAAACATGCATAGTCCCCTCCCACATTCACTATCCAGCCTCAATTATTCATTTACATGTTATTACAGACCATTGTTGCATAAATTACACAAATGAATAAGAAAATTAAGAAGTTACACTATAGGGTGCCTAAACAACAGTCCTGTTGAGACAAGAAAAGGATGATCACATAGACAAACAAGCATGCTAACTCCATAGGGATAAAACAGGGTTATAGTAGATCATACAAGGTAAAGCAGGATACATCTTATACTAAAAGGGAAGGGGAAATCATAGAAGCATGCTAGTTACATGGTAGGCAGTAGAACCATAAGATAATGTATAAAAGGAACAACAAGTAGATTAACATGAACTGAAACATAATGTGTGGAGATACTGTAAACTTAATTAGGAACATACCAGTCAAGGGTATATAACAGCAAAGTGCAAAGAGGTAGAGCAGCAGCAGTAGTATGCAGAACAAGAGAGTAGTAGGAAAGCAGTGTGCAAGAATAAGAAAGCAACAAGGATTACTCAGTTTTGGCTTTCAGCCAACTGAGTAGTCAACAATTGATGTAAAGATCAAGAAGAGGTGTGTATGGAAACACAGCAGTTTCAGAGCAATGTACTCAGTGTTTTTGTGTGTGTATGTCAGTGTATCAATGTATTGTGTTATGCAAAGAGAGAATACAAAGTATATATAGTGTTGAAAACGAGTGAGGAAAATAGAGAAAAAGTGCATAATTATGGAAATAGTAACCAATTAGTATCAATTGAAACATTAGACTCCTTTAATTAGGGAGTCAAGTTTAAACGGTGCAATCATGGTTAAATAATGAAAATTAATCAATTATAAGGCTGATTTTAGTAAATAAGGGGCAATGAAATCATATAGCATATAATAGAAGCCAAATACATAGTACATAATTATGGAAAGTTGAACTAATAGTATATTCATAAAGAAAAGTATGGTGTTAATTCTGAAAATCAGTCGAGGAGATCTCGAATGGAATCACAATTACAGGGAATCCAGTATAATCAAGGAAAGTATCACATAAGTAAGGGAACATTTTGAAAATCAGTACAGGATAGACAAAGTCACAGGTTCGAGGAAAATATCACGGCTAAGCAAAGAGAGACACAGAGTCAATAGTGATCATCAGGCAAACAGTCATTAACCACTATCAAATTGATAATTAATAGCACAAAAATAGGGAACCCTAAGCAAGGAATCACAGAACAGTAAGACTGAGTCCCTAGCGACAACAATCAGAGAATATATGAATGGCTTCACATGAAAACAAGCACACATAATGGAACGGGCTAAAAGAAATAGGGCTTTTAGCATAATAGCTTAGAGAGCCATAAAACATAAAGAATCATTCCACATACAGTATAAGTCACTAAAATCATAAGTAAGAAAACGTTTTTGAAAGGGGTTAAGAAACCCTAATTTTGAAATAGCAAGAATCGTTAAAAGATGGGGTTTTCAAAGAAAAGAAATGTAGAAAAGCTTCGTAATACTGTAAATCTAGAGTAGAAAAAAAAATAAGTTGAAGAATCATAGCATTAAGGTTTCGTGTAACCCAGAGAAAAAGAAAAACCTTAGAGGTGGCACCGACTTAAGCCCGAGTAGGTCGTAGATCGTTACTCAAACGGCCAGGGAGGCCGGAAAGGTGGCATGGGACCATGGGAGATGAGTTGGACTGCTCCAAGTTTTCCTGAGAGCCCTAGAGTATCACTGGACCGGTACAAGGGGTGTGGATGACCATGAGATAATGAAGACCCAAGGTTTCCGGTGAGAAACCAACCGGAGAGGGTGGATGGAACTCATCGGAGAAGGAGAAGTCAGTGAGACTTCTAGAGAGAACTAAAGAGTCACAGATAGAGATAGAGAGAGAGTGAGTCGTGAAGAATGAGGGATCGGTTGGGGTAGTATCAGGGGTTAATTATGGTAATGAGTCATCTAGGCCGTTGATTCAGATTGATCAACGGCTGAGATCAATTACAGGGTTGGGGCGGGTATAAATTAGGATTTGGGCTGAGTAGAGGTTAGGAATTTGGGCTGGGGTTTAATTAAAGATTGGGTTAGGGTTCAGTTTAGGCTAGATTTTAAAATAAAAGTGGCTAGATATTAAATACCCCAAAAACAAATAAATAATTCAATAAACATCCAATACTTGTAAATAAAAATAAAATTGAGTTTAAATAAATGAAATTAAGGCAATTAAATAATATTATGTAAAAATGACTGATTTTCGAATTAAAGTAGCATGAAGTTTACAATTGGGCTATAATTGCAAAATTACTGTAATTGAAATCAAATAATGCCAAATTGGCTAATTTATGAAATAATTAAAATCCCAATGGATAAAAATGATTAAAAATGATATACCAAGCTGGGGAACATTTTGAAATTATTTATAACATAATTTATGGATGATGATTGAATATGAAATATTAAATAAGTATAAAAAATAATTTTGATAAAGATATGGAAAAATACCAATTATTATAAAGAGTGATTTTGAAAACGTATATGCAAGTTTGAATAATTTTAGAAAAAATTGGGTATCAACAGGTGCCCCTCTTTACCCGAGAAGGATGAAAGAGTTGTCGGGTAAAGATATAATGGCCAATTTTGACCGAGTGGAAATTGGGTGAGAGATTTAGGCCACACCCCGGTTTCTGAGTTGCCTACATATCTCTGGTTTTACAGGAATCAGGTCGTATGTAGTTCAGGAATCAACGGTGAAGTATACTGGTGACGCTTGGCAAGAACGGACGCAAGGTGTGAGGCAAGGTAAATAGGAAGGTTTATGGGGTCATTTTAGAGAACTGGAGCGGTCCGCTCCTGCCTAGCTGGCTGTCCTAGCCAGATTACCTGCAAACAAAAGACAAGTAAATATTGCGCGTAATTTAAACATGATGCAAGTTCCCATTGGACTATGAATGTTGTCTTCGGACGGTTGAGGATGACGTCCTTAGACCATGATGTCCTGGGCCATGAATCGCTTAGCGCGGGATTCGCAGGCTATGAAATGATTTTCTCGGGCCATGAGGATGGTGCCTACGAACCATAATGCCTTTGAATAATGATATGCAAGTTGAATATAAGAGATCCTTAGGCCATGAAATGATGTTCTCGGGCCATGGAGATGGTGCCTCAGAACGATGACGCCTTTGGACAAGTTGGCGATATTTCAGCCCATGAAGAATGCAGTAGTATGATGTTGGCAAGACAGAGTTTAGTCTTGCGATTTGCGAAAAGATAGAGGGCAAAGATTAGCCCAAAATAAGGCGTAAATAAATAAAGTGGCTGCTTTGAAAAGGTAGAAAGGAGCTTAGTGTATTGAAGTAAGATGCGGAGAGAGGTAGCGTAGAACCTCGGAAGGCAGAATGAAAGCCTTATGCAATGCAGGAAATAAAATGCAGGGGAGGTAGCGTAGAACCTCGGAAGGCAGAATAGGTAGCCTTATGCAAGAAGTAAATGCATATGGAGGTAGAGCTTAACCTCGGGAGGCAGAATGGTAGCCTTATGCAGATGGAGGTAGAGCTTAACCTCATGCAGATGGAGACAAATGGTAGCCTTATGCAGATGCGAATGCAGATGGAGGTAGAGCTTAACCTCGGAAGGCAGAAAGGTAGCCTTATGCAAAGATGCGAATGCAAATAGAGGTAGAGCTTAACCTCGGAAGGCAGAAAGGTAGACTTATGCAAAGATGCGAATGCAAATGGAGGTAGAGCTTAACCTCATGCAGATGGAGACAGAGCTTAGTCTCGGAAGGCAGAAAGGTAGCCTCATGCAATGCATAAAATAAAGCAACAATAAGAGTTCTTAGCTGGTGATAAAGTGTGAAGTATCGTTTGCAATGATGATAATAGTAAGCGTTGGCATGTGCGATGAGTTCGAGAGTGTATCCTTGAGAAACATGCGCCTTGTGGGGATAATGAGATGTCTTGGGCTTTTGCCGTATTTGTGCTTGCATCCAAAGAAAAATCGTGAGTTTCCTAAGGGGGAGGGTTAGTTCGTATCCCCGCTGGCTCGGATTGGCCTGTCTGCTTGATGATGATGACTTTGTTTGTACCACAGGGGTAGCGTTGCTAAAACAAGCTGTTTATTTTAGACATAAATATGCATGGTTTTATAAAATATGAGATAGCATATAATTGAAAAAGTATAATTTCTTTGGATGAACCGACGACCACGACACGGTTCAAGACATTGCAACCTCTCTTGCTGCGGAGATTTGATGGTCCTCCTCAACATTTTGCCCCAGTTTGATGGGTGAAGGCTTCTGGCTGTTACTGGTGCGGTGCTCGGCTGAATTTGCTTCGGAATTTTGAGGTCCCTCCTCAAAATTCTGCCCCAGTTTCCATTCGTGGGGAAAAATGAAAATTTTATTAAAATATGACCGAACCCAAGGGCTTCCTACGTATCCCCTCTTAAACGGGAATCAGGTCAGGCATAGTTCAATTTACAACATTGATAGGAACATATCAATTACACATAGTAGCGCTTGACTGCGTCTGAATTGATTGGTTTAGGACAAATTTGTCCATCCATTTCTGCCAGTATGAGTGCTCCTCCTATTAGCACTCGGTGAACCATGTACGGGCCTTGACAATTGGTAGAGAATTTCCCTTTCGCTTCGTCTTGATGAGGAAGGATTTTCTTTAACACTAGCTGCCCCGGTGTGAATCGTCTTGGTTTGACTTTCTTGTTGAAGGCTCTAGTCATTGTATTCTGATATAGCTGACCATGACAAACCGCGTTCATTCTCTTTCCGTCTATGAGGGCCAATTGCTCATAGCGGCTTCTTACCCATTCTGCGTCGCTGAGCTTGGCTTCTTGTATGATTCTCAAAGATTGAATCTAAACTTCAGCAAGAATGACGGCTTGTGTACCATATACCAACATGTAAGGAGTTGCCCCGGTTGATGTGCGATACCCCAACAGAGCAAATGATAATTTCTCATGCCATTGCTTGTGCTTTTCTATCATTTTCCTCAATATCTTCTTGATGTTTTTGTTGGCAGCCTCAACGACTCCATTCATTTGAGGTCTTTATGCTGTAGAATTCTTGTGCTTGATCTTGAAGGTTTCAACACATTACTCTCATCAAATCACTGTTGAGATTGGAACCATTATCGGTGATGATTGACTCTGGAACTCCAAACTGACAAACAATGTGGTCGCGGACAAAGTCGGCTACCACTTTCTTAGTAACTTCTTTGTAAGGTGCTGCTTCGACCCATTTGGTTTAATAGTCAATGGCAACCAGAATGAACCTGTGTCAATTGGAGGCGGTAGGCTCGATTAGTCCAATAACATCCATGCCCCAAGCGGCGAACGACCAGGGTGAGCTTGTTGCATTAAGCTCGCTGGGAGGTAGCTTTATCATGTCCCCATGTATTAGACATCGATGGCATTTGCGTACATACTCGATGCAGTCTGTTTCCATGGTCATCCAAAAATAACTAGCTCGAAGTATCTTCTTTGCTAGAACAAACCCGTTCATTTGAGGACCGCATGTACCAGCATGTATTTCCTCCAACAGCTTCGTTGCTTCCTTTGCCTCGACATATCTTAGCAAACCTAGATCGGGAGTCCTCCTATATAGGATTCATCCGCTGTGAAAGAAGTTGTTTGATAACCTTCGAAGAGTGTGCTTTTGAGTAACGTTTGCAAGCTTTGGGTACTCTCCCTCTGCTAAGTACTCCTTAATGTCATGAAACCAATGCTTTCCATATGCTTCTTCTTCAACGTGGGCGCAGTAGGCCGGCTGATTGTGAATCCCCACCGGGATAGGATCAATGAAGTTCTTTTCTGGATGTTGGATCATAGATGACAACGTGGCCAGTGCGTCGGCGAACTCATTCTGGATTTTGGGAACGTGCCGGAATTCAATCTTTGTGAACCTCCTTCACAATTCCTGCACACGATGTAGGTACGGTAGTATCTTGGAATTCTTGGTCGCCCATTCTCCTTGGACTTGGTGTATCAATAAGTCTGAGTCACCAATTACTAATAATTCCTGAACATTCATGTCGATGGCCAAATTGAGCCCAAGGATGCATGCCTCATATTCAGCCATGTTGTTTGTGCAGGGGAATTTGAGTTTGGCCGATACCGGGTAGTGCTGACCGGTTTCTGAAATCAAGACTGCTCCAATACCCACGCCTTTGAAGTTTACGGCCCCATCAAAGAACATCCTCCAACCGTCGTAGGATTTTGCAATGTCCTCTCCTACGAATGACACTTCCTCATCGGGGAAATACGTTTTCAATGGTTCGTATTTCCCGTCCACAGGATTTTCAGCAAGATGATCGGCTAATGCTTGTCGCTTGACCGCCTTTTTGAGTTACATAAATGATGTCAAACTCACTTAACAGGATCTGCCATTTAGCTAGTTTTCTAGTGGGCATGGGCTTCTAAAATATGTACTTGAGCGGATCCATCCTTAATATGAGGTACGTTGTGTAGGCGCAGAAATAATGCCTCAGCTTCTGTGCGACCCAAGTCAAAGCACAACAAGTGCGCTCTAATAGAGAATATTGGGCCTCATACGGAGTAAACTTCTTGCTGAGGTAGTAAATTGTCTGCTCTTTCCTCCCTGTTCCGTCATGTTGCTCGAGAATGCAACCGAAAGCTCCATCTAATACGGCCAGGTAGAGTAATAGGGGTCTACCCGACTCTAGGGGTACCAAGATTGGT
The DNA here is from genome assembly GCA_005239495.1 of Nicotiana undulata. Classification (NCBI taxonomy): domain Eukaryota; kingdom Viridiplantae; phylum Streptophyta; class Magnoliopsida; order Solanales; family Solanaceae; genus Nicotiana; species Nicotiana undulata. Next base: position 85,406 of record ML281127.1, on the reverse strand, counting down.
GGTGTTGAGAGATACTCTTTGATTCTATCGAAGGCTTTTTGACAATCCTCAGTCCATTTGGTGGCAACATCCTTTATTAGAGTTTTTAAAATTCGTTCACAAATGACGGTAGACTGGGCTATGAACGGGCTGATATAATTGAGCCGTCCCAGGAAGATCCTTTTTGTTCCTTGGTGGCGACAATTCTTGGATGGCTTCGACATTTGATGGATCTAGCTCTATTCCTCGATGACTGACAATGAACCCTAGCAGCTTGCCAGCAGGAACCCCGAACGCACACTTTGCAGGTTTAAGTTTCAGATTGTATTTCCTTAACCTGTTGAAGAACTTTCTCAAATATTCCATGTGATCAACAGCTTTCTTTGATTTGATGATTACGTCGTCCACATATACCTTGATCTCCTTGTGAATCATATCATGGAAGACAATAGTCATGGATCTCATGTAAGTGGCCCCTGCATTTTTCAGACCGAATGACATCATCTTGTAGCAATACACTCCCCACGGCGTAATGAATGCCGTATTCTTAGCATCTTCCTCGTCCATCCAAATCAGATGGTAACCAGCAAAACAATCTACAAAGGACTACGTTTCGTGCTTGGCACAATTATCAATTAAGATGTGTATGTTTGTTTAGGAGAAGTCGTCTTTCGGACTGACCCGGTTAAGATCCCGGTAGTCGACGCAGACTCTGACCTTCCCATATTTCTTTGGTATAGTCACAATGTTAGCTAACCAGGTAGGATATTCAACCACTCGGAGAACCCCGGCGTTGATCTGTTTGGTGACCTCTTCTTTGATTTTCAAGCTCATGTCTGGCTTGAAATTTCTAAGCTTTTGCTTCACTGGTGGGCATGTTTGATTGGTTAGCAGCTTGTGGGCCACAATAGATGTACTGAGGCCAGTCATGTCATCATATGACCAGGCGAAGATGTCCTCATATTCCCTTAAGAATTCTGTATATTCCTTATTTTCTAACGACGACAGATGAATGCTGATGCCTGTTTCTTTAACGATCTCTTCGTTTCCCAGGTTAACGACCTCAATCTCGTCCAAGTTAGACTTAGGTCTGTTCTCAAAGTTCTTGACCTCCTTAATAATATCCTCAGGTATATCATCCTCGTCTGACTCGAGATCCGTTTGTTGCATTGCCTCGTTGCAGGCACAGTCGTCGGTTCATCAAGATAAGTAATAATAATGCTGTATAAATAAAGTAATGGGGAGGAAAACAGTAACAAGTAAATATAAGATTTAGAAAGAAAATGGAAATGTTTTGATAAATTGAATATCTGTTTGAACATAGGAGCTCTTTCTTGCAGAAATTAAAAATGCGAAAAAGAAGAAAATTCTTTAAATAAATAAACTGTAAATAATGCTTGTTTTGTTAGCCTTGCTACCCCGAGGCTCGACGGGCTTTGGTTGTCCTGACGGACCAATTATTGAGATATGATCCCTTGCTCACGATTTGTATGGAAGAGCCTTCCTCCCCCTCCTCTTCAAGAATGACACAACAGTCCATGTCCTCATCATCCAGAAATAGATCCCTTATTGCCGCTAGCGCCTCTTCCTCGCCTGTACCATATGTGATGTCAGCTGGCTGGAAAGTTTGCTCTATGTGGGGTATTGGCTACTCTAATGGGTAATAGGGGCCGCTCCATGGTGGCGACCAGTCCTTGAACTCCTTCCAAGTGTACTCATACCCTAGACCAAAAGTAGTACCGTGCTTCTTGAGTGTTATTGGCTTTGTTATTCCTTGGAGATTCTTACCGAGCCCTTTACCCGGCTCGTACCCTTGCCAGTTTAATATGCTTTTGTTATTACTGCCCCACCACTTGTCTTTTTTAATGGCGTTAACGCGTTCTACGTTGTGATATATTTCTCCACCCAACTTCCTCCTTCTATCGATGACCGAAAAGGTCTAGCGACTGTAGATATGGTTGCTACCGTCGCCATGAATGATTACCTCTTGGTGATTCCATTCAAACTTCACAGCTTGGTGTAGGGTTGATTCAAAGGCCCCAGCAGCGTGGATCCAAGGTCGTCCCAACAGTAAGTTGTAGGATGCAGGCACATCTATCACTTGGAAATCCACATCGAACCAAGTTGGTCCCATCTATAAGCATAAGGTGATTTCTCCCATGGTGGACCTCTGTGAACCATCGAAGGCCTTTACGTTGATCTCTCCTTCATTTATCTCATTTAGACTCTTGCCCAATCTCTTGAGTGTGACCAGTGGACAGATGTTGAGGCTGGAACCCCCATCAATTAGGATCCTTGTGATGAAATGATCATCACATTGTACGGTGATGTCTAGTGCTCTATTATGCCCTAGCCCCTCGGGCGGTAGCTCATCTTCATGGAAAGTGATCTTGTGACTCTCCAGTATCTGGCCCACTATGTTAGCCATTTCCCCACTGGTGATATTGTCTGGCACGTATGCTTCACTCAGCACCCTTAGCAAAGCACTCCTGTGAGTTTCAGACTTTTGTAACAGGGAGAGGATGGATATCTGAGATGGCAGTTTTGTTCAACTGGTCAAGGATTGAGTATTCCTTGGCTTGTATCTTTCTCCACTGATCGTCTAGACCTGTTTTAATGATGGGGGG
>ML281127.1:0-82594 GCA_005239495.1 Nicotiana undulata | reverse complement strand
GCCTCTCTGTGCTGCTGTTTGTTTGTTGTTTTGGGGGGGGGGGGGGGGGGGGGGGGGGCGGTTGTTGGCCTTCTTGCTAGACTCGGCCAAATGTTCGGGGGTATAAACTCTGCCAGTTCTTGTAATACCCTGTGCAGCGATGGCTTATTCAGACTTGCCTTTACCTTTCCTCCTTGCTTCAGTGGTATACTCCCACGGAATGGAGTCTGAGTAAAAGGGTGACGTTGTTGTCATCGCCACTGGAACAGGTGTGGTCATTCTTATTCCTGCTGGAGTATATGTTATAGATGGCCGGATTGCAACTTCGAGTGGTCGCACAAACTCGACTTCGATCGGTCCTGGGGCCTTTCCTTCGGCGGGTGGTATCGATTCAAACTCAAGTGAAATGGACATGTTTATCTCAACTTCCTCAGATGGCAGCATCTGGACCACGATCGAATTAAGAGTAATCGCAGGCTTCTTCGGATCACCCTCGGCAATTAGCCCAATTGACCCCTCGGGATCCCAATCATCTTCAACCTCAATCATGTGGACACCGTCTTTATGGTCAGACAATGGATTATTGCGAACATTAGGAGCAGGGTCCTTGGCCACAATAATATTGTTATCTTTGAGGGTTTGTATCTTGTATTTCAAGGAACGACATTCCTCGATGGTGTGTCCCTTCATGCCGGAGTGGTAAGCAAAGGTTTTGTTTGGGTTGACCCACTGAGATGGGTTTTCAAGGACGACAGCGGGAATAAGTGTGACATAACCGGCGGCTTTAAACTTTTCGTATAATTGGTCAATGGGTTAAGCTATGGCAGTATACTGTTTTGGTGGATGACAGTCGAAGTTTGGGCGAGGTCTTGAGAAGTTTTGGCAATTAGGTTGGGATTGATAGTGAGAAGGTTGGGAATTGTAGGCATTATAAACGGGAGCTGGTTTTCAGTATCTGGGAGAGGTAGGTTGATATGTGTATAGTAGAGTTTGGTAGGTGGGTGAGGGTGTCTGGTATTGAGGTAAGGGTGCTTGGTAGCTTCGAGCTGGTTTGTATGTGAAGGAAGGTGCAGGGTATACTTGGTATTTGGGAGGGGACTTGGCGTGCTGTGCCACCATCATGGCTCCTACATCCATTTTCTTGGACACAACACCGGACTGCAGAGCTTTATTGGTAGACTATAATGCTTCAAAATTAGTAACCATACCGTTTTTGATACCTTTCTCGATTTGTTCTCCTACCTTGATAATATCAGAAAACTTGTGCCCTTCGACCATCATCAGCTGCTCATAGTACTGAGGATCCTAAGCGCGCACAAATAATTTCTTCATTTGTTCCTCTTCCAGGGCTGGTCTGACCTTGGCAGCCTCTGACCTCTAACGAGTATCATACTCGTGAAAAGTCTTTGTTGGTTTCTTCTTCATGTTTTGGATGTAGAACACATCCGGTGCATTCTCCGTGTTGAATCTGAATCTATCCATGAAGTCCGTAGCCATGTTTACCCAATTGATCCATCGGGTTTTATGCAAAGATCCTCAAAGTTCAGCCCCTCAATCCCTTTGACTCCTTCGACGCCCTGAACTCGGTTGGTCAATTTCTTGATTTCCTCGACCAAATTCTTGATGAGCCTATCCTTCTCGTCAGACTCGATTTTATGGGGTGTGGAATGAGCTACGGTTTCCACATAGATGGGATTATGGTAAGCGTGGAAATGGTCTCTTGTCTGATCCTGGAGAGGTGGAGTGTTGTGGTGACATGTATTGCATTGTGTTGGTGGAACTGGATCTTTGGGGTGATTGGGTTGTTTGGGGATGTTTTGGGGTAAAGTGGGGTTCGGAGCATTTGGGAAGTGAACGTCTGGGACGTTGAGAGAGAATGATAGGTGGGCCAAGTTCTTGACTTGATCAAGTTCCTCTTGGAACTTTAGCAGCTTCTTCTCTAGTGGAGACATACCCTCGTGCAGAACCTGAATACCACGACCATGATTGGTCTCAACCTGTTCATCCCTATTGTCTTTCTTGGTACCACTTGCATCTGCCATCTTGGTTTTACCCTTACTTTTCCCTTTAGGGGGACTGGGAGGAGGAGTAGGAGGAGGGTCCTTTGATCTGGTGCAATAAGCTGTTGATGCCAGAGTGCGCGAACTAACCTTTAGGGAAGGGGAATAACTAAAAAAAGTAGTGAAGTTAGTGAAGATTCTGAAGAATATTGCGGTTATTTAAACACGTAATGCGAAAAATGTAAAACGCATCCTTAGTTGGGGAACCTCTTTATGCCCGAGGTAGGCCTTACAATAAATTAATTTAGAGAGCTTAAATACTAAATGCCTCATTTTATTGATAATAAAAATAGACAAATCCAACTTGACTCTAAAAGTACGAAAAAATATAAAATGTCACAAATGGCCAATGGCCTTATTACATAAAAAGCAAAGTAAAGAAAAATCTTATCTATTTGGTCACAGGAGGACCTTCCCCAGACACGGCACCTCTACTCGCCTTGATCAACATTCCCATCTCGTGAAGTCCCAGCAGTAAGTAGGTATTGGCTAGAATTCCCGCTTCAGTTCCCTCGGTCTTTTGACAAGTCTCGATCCTCCTAAGGAACTTTTCCTCCAAGTCAACTATGCCTCGTTCCAAGTGTGCTAGCCTCTGGGTTGAAGTGATGGCCATGTCCTTCCATTCCTCGATCAGCTTCTTGTTGGCTATGTGGATTTTGTGATGATCTTCTTCATAGTCACGGAGCCTTTTGCGAAGCTGGTTGAGCCTAGTTGTTGCCTCGGCTTTCTCATCTATGACCCTATGTCCTCGAGCGAACCCTGGCTCAATAGTTCCTCCCCAGTTATCTTCCAACCATCCCAGATAGTAAGTAGAGAAACCAGCGTGATACCTGTCGGGCTTGATAGTATCCTTCTCCAACCGAATCCTGTAGTGCCACAATTGTTGAGCTTGACACTTGTGAGGGCTGTCATTATTTTGGAAGTCCGCCCTCAGATGACTCATTTTCTTGACCCTTGGGACGACGTACTTCCTCCCTGCCTTCCTCATGATGCGAATCAGGATGTAAGGGTATGTCCCTCTAAGACCAATCAATATCAGGAATGGAGTGTCTCTAGTCCGAATGATGAATTCGTCGGTTGGGATACACTCGAACATCCATTGGATCTGATCCTCGGTCAGATTTTTCAATATCTCAACCCATCCATCGGCATTCTCTGGCTGTGCAAACAAGTCGAGGATGTAGTCCATACGCTTTGGATGATGGAAAGCAATATGATCATCCCAAACTCTCCTATGTATGTATTGACGATAGTCACCCCTTTGCAAATGCTCGGTGAGCCAAAGCTGGAGTAGCAGGTTGCAACCCTAAAAATGTTTCGCTCCTCGTTAACAGTTCTCCAAATATCGGTATATGCCAGCAACAATCATAGGTACAATGATGAAATCCTGTCCGTCGATCCCTTCCATCAGAGTATTGGTGACCATAGCCAATCTGGTGTGGATTCTCCCCTTCTTTGTCGGGAAGACCATCAATCCCAAAAAGCAGAATACGAAGATGAATACCCGGCGGTGAATGTGTCCTAGAGTGGTGAGGGTGAACTCTTCCTGGTATGTGCGGTAAGACTGACTACTGCCATACCTCTCATATAAATAGTCAAAGGGGATGTACGAGTCTTCCAAGCAGACTAAATCCGGATTCTTCTCGACTCCCATAATTTTGAGAAACCCCCGACCTGTTCGGTTTTCAGGCATGAATAAACCTTGAGACTCCGAAGACAAACCAACTAGACCCCCTGTCTCCTGTAGCATCGGTGTCATTTCATTGTTCCCAAATCGAAAAAAATCGACTGATCACAGTCCCAGAATAACATGGCAGCCTATATCACCATGTTATTAGGCTAAATGTCCAAGAGAGAGGGCAAGTTGCCCAGGTGTTTTCTGACTGCTATTTTGTCGCTTGGGTGCAAGTCTTCCCACCAATTTAGAAGTTTTGGGTGGATGTTGGTGACTATGCCGAATCTGAGGACCTCGTGCCTCATCTATGCAAAGTAAACATGTTAGGCCCTTACGCCCACCGGACTCGACTATTTAACATCAATAATTAGCATGAGCATTTAAGTTCTCCGAATAAATGAACAGAACGTGAAGGCGTCCTTTTAGGTTCTAGGGAAACCCAATGGACTTTGGACAAGGCTATCTTGATGGCTATTGTGCGGACAACACATCAGCCTGGCTAGGTTTGACCATGATGCATGCAATATACAATAGATAAAGGTTTCTATTGGGGTTTTAGACTGGTACCCTTGAGCGTACAACTCAAGGGGGAAAGGCACGGAACTGTCGACTGCACCACCGATCGACTAGTTTTACCGCAAATACGCCTTTCTGAATATAGGGGGCGATAATATTGGAATAGCGCAACCACTCATTGTAAGCGTTGCTATATGATTTTTTTGGCAGGAGTGGAATATGAATGCGGAGCATGATATACAATAATAAGCATTAAAACAGATAGGCATGTATTTTCACGTTTGAGGAAAACGGTAAAGAAAGGAAATACAACAGTTATAATGGAAAACGATTAAAAAGCAAACACGAAGATATGTTAGTTACGTTCGGGTGAAATAAATACTTGTAAAAAGTAAACAGTTAACAACATATAATGGGGAATAGGAAAAAGTGTAAGCATTTAAATGTAAATTAAAGGTCCAAATTCATAAAGCAAATTGTAATGGTATAAGCCTAGGGAAGATCCCCAGCAGAGTCGCCATGCTGTCGCGCTCCCTTTTTCTATCGCACGGGTTAGGTACGGAGAGATCGGGTTTATGATATTTGGACAACTCCTTAAAAGAAAAGGTTTAAGGAAGAGTCGCCCCTAACGATTTTTAAGGTACGTTAGGGCACCTAGAGGTTATAACTCATGAACTAGTTTGCGTTACCAGAGATTGGGTAAGGTCTTGAAATTATCCTAAGGGGAAGGTGTTAGGCACCCCTCAAGATCCACAACTATGGGTCCCAGCCAAAAAGTTTTGTGAATTTGGGCGGTGAACAAGTAGCAAGTAAGGTTCATATAAGAGGGGATTTCAAACAAAGCATAAAAATCTTTAAAGGTTTCGGAGAAAGTATAAAAATAAACATTTGAAAAGAAATTGTCCTAGGTTCAAAATAATACGGATCACATCAATGCAATACCCGGTATGTCACACCTCAAAGAGGCGGCTACACGTGGTATTAGCGCACCGGTCATCATATACGTATTCTACCCTTCCCACCCCGTAAAGGTTATTTAAAGTGCGTGTGTTGGTTGCGAATGCTTATTGCGTGCCGTTACCCATCCCATTCTATAAGTCCTGGAGGGTATTTAGGACTACTAATCCTACAAGGTGAGTACTAGGCTGGACCCTTAGGTTTAAAGGATAAACTCTATGCGACAAGTAGAAAACAGTTAGGACTTGCACATAAGGGATTCACGAAATAATTAAAGGCTTATGTATCCCTCCCCAAATAAGGCACATAGGATAGCAAGTCTCAAACACAATCAACGTCTCACAGTCAGAACTTAAAACAGGAATTTGAGTATTAAAACAATAGGTTTATGAGGGTTTTAGCAGAGGAATATTTCGAAAATAACTTAGTAACAAAGCAGGGATAATACAGAGTATTTGAAAATATACAGTGTGATTTGTCGAGAGGAATGATTAATTTTAAAAATCCAGTATTTTAAAGGCAGGAGCAAGGAATGAGTAAGTGCAGTGTGGAATGCCAGCCTTGTGTGTTAGAGTTCAATGGGTACTCAGGGGTTCCCAAGGCAGTGCTCACACGAAGGGGGCTGAACCTAAGGTCTAAGAGTAGTGAGATGTGTTTGTAGTTTAAAAAGAGTTGAGTTTGAAAATAGTTTTGAAGTAACAGTTTTGAAATATAACTTCAGAGGACAATGTAAGAATTTATGAAAACAGTTTACAAAGGGGGGCACTAGTGCCACCACAATTCAGCATATAGAGAGTTCAAGAAAACAAACACAAACAAGGATATGGGGTTTGGAACAATTAATTCACATGCCAGCATTAGAATAGGGTTACAAGTTCTCAAATAATTATCACATAGTTGTCATAAAGAATCACAGTCATATATTAGGTATAGAGTCAGAATCCTTTAGTCTTTAGGTGTCATGGGGAGGGAACACAGGTCTGTAGCATGATAAGATAAGTAGAGGATAAGAACAAACAAGAAACAATAGTCCTGTTGAGACAAGAAAAGGATGATCACATAGACAAACAGGCATGCTAACTCCATAGGGATAAAACATGGTTATAGTAGATCATAAAAGGTAAAGAAGGAGACATCTTATACTAAAAGGGAAGGGGAAATCATAGAAGCATGCTAGTTACATGGTAGGCAGTAGAACCATAAGATAAAGCACAAAAGGAACAACAAGTAGATTAACATGAACTGAAACATAATGTGTGGAGACACTGTAAACTTAAATTAAGAACATACCAGTCAAGGGTATAGAATAGAAAAGTGCAAAGAGGTAGAGCAGCAACACTAGTATGCAGAACAAGAGAGTAGTAGGAAAACAATGTGCAGTAATAAGAAAGCAACAAAGATTACTCAGTTTTGGCTTTCTGCCAATTGGGTAGTCAACAATTGATGTAAAGAGCAAGAAGAGGTATGTATGGAAATACAGCAGTTTCAGAGCAATGTACTTAGTGTTTTTGTGTGTGTATGTCAGTGTATCAATGTATTCGTGTGTGTTATTCAAAGAGAGAATACAGAGTATATATAGTGTTGAAAACTAGTGAGGAAAATAGAAAAAGAGTGCATAATTATTGAAATAGTAACAAAGTAGTATCAATTAAAACATTAGACTCCTTTAATTAGGGAGTCAAGTTCAAACAGTGCAATGATGGTTAAATAAGGAAAAGTAATCAATTATAAGACTGATTTTAGTACATTAGGGGAAATGAAATCATATAGCATATAATAGAAGCCAAATACATAGTACATAATTAAGGAAAGTTGAACTAATAGTATATTCATAAAGAAAAGTATGGTGTTAATTCTGAAAATCAGTCGAGGAGATCTCGAATGGAATCACAATTACAGGGAACCCAGTATAATCAAGGAAAGTATCACATAAGTAAGGGAACATTTTGAAAATCAGTACAGGATAGACAAAGTCACAGGTTCGAGGAAAATATCACGGCTAAGCAAAGAGATACACAGAGTCAATAGTGATCATCATGCAAACAATCATTAACCACTATCAAATTGATAATTAATAGCAAAAAAATAGGGAACCCTAAGCAAGGAATCACAGAACAATAAGACTGAGTCCCTAGCGACAAGAATCAGAGAATATATGAATGGCTTCACATGAAAACAAACACATATAATCGAACGGGCTAAAAGAAATAGGGCTTTTAGCATAATAGCTTAGAGAGACATAAAACATAAAAGAATCCTTCCACATACATTATAAGTCACTAAAATCATAAGTAAGAAAACGTTTTTGAAAGGGGTTAAGAAACCCTAATTTGGAAATAGCAAGAATCGTTAAAAGATGGGGTTTTCAGAGAAAAGAAATGTAGAAAAGCTTCATAATACTGTAAATCTAGCGTAGAAAAAAAATAAGTTGAAGAATCATAGCATTAGGATTTCGTGGAACCCAGATAAAAAGAAAAATCTTATAGGTGGCACCGACTTAAGCCGGAGTAGGTCGTAGATCGTTACTCAGACGGCTAGGGAGGCCGTAAAGGTGGCATGGGACCATGGGAGATGAGTTGGACCGCTCCAAGTTTTCCTGAGAGCCCTAGAGTATCACTGGACCGGTACAAGGGGTGTGGATGGCCATGATATAATGAAGACCCAAGGTTTCCGGTGAGAAACAAACCGGAGAGGGTGGATGGAACTCATCGGAGAAAGAGAAGTCAGTGAGACTTCTATATTGAACTAGAGCGTCACAGAGAGAGATTGAGAGACAGAGAGAGAGTGAGTCGTAAAGAATGAGGGTTCGGTTGGGGTAATATCAGGGGATAATTATGGTAATGAGTCATCTGGGCCGTTTATTCAAATTTATCAACGGCTCAGATTAATCACAGGGTTCGGTTGTGTATAAATTAGGATTTGGGCTAAGTAGAAGTTAGGAATTTGGGCTGGGGTTTAATTAAAGATTGTGTCGGGGTTAAATTTAGGCTAGATTTTAAAATAAAAGTGGCTAGATATTAAATACCCAAAAAATAGATAAATAATTAAAGAAACAACCAATAATTGTATATAAAAAATGAAATTGAGTTAAAATAAATAAAATTAAGGCAATTAAATAATATTACGTACAAATGACTGGTTTTCGAATTAAAGCAGCATGAAGTATACAACTGGGATATAATTGCAAAATTACTGTAATTGAAATCAAATAATGCCAAATTGGCTAATTTATGAAATAATCTAATCCCAATGGATAAAAATGATTAAAAATGACATACCGAGCTGGGGAACATTTTGAAATTATTTATAACATTATTTATGGATGATGATTGAATATGAAATATTAAATAAGTATAAAAAATAATTTTGATAAAGATATGGAAAAATATGGAAAAATACCAATTCCTATAAAGTGTGATTTTGAAAGCGTATATGCAAGTTTGAATAATTTGAGAAAAAATTGAGTATCAACAGCTGCCCCTCTTTACTCGGGAAGGATGAAAGAGTTGTCGGGTAAAGATATGATGGACAATTTTGATCGAGTGGAAATTGGATGAGATATTTAGGCCACACCCCGGTTTTTGAGTTGCCTACATATCCCTGGTTTTACAGGAATCAGGTCGTATGTAGTTAAGGAATCACCGGTGAAGTATAATGGTGACGCCTGGCATAAACGGACGCAAGGTGCGAGGTAACGTAAAATAGGAAGGTTTATGGGGTCATTTTAGAGAACTGGAGCGGTCCGTTCCTGCCTAGCTGGCTGTCCTGGTCGGATTACGTGCAAACAAATGACAAGCATATATTGCGCGTAATTTAAACATGATGCAATTTCCCGTTGGACTATGAATGCTGTCTTCAGACGGTTGAGGATGACGTCCTTAGACCATGATGTCCTGGGCCATGAATCTCTTAGCGCGGGATTCGCAGGCTATGAAATGATTTTCTCGGGCCATGAGGATGGTGCCTACGAACCATGATGCCTTTGAATAATGATATGGAAGTTAAATATAAGAGATCCTTAGGCCATGAAATGATGTTCTCGAGCCATGGAGATGGTGCCTCTGAACGATGACGCCTTTGGACAAGTTGGCGATATTTCAGCCGACGAAGAATGCAGTAGTATGATGTTAGCAAGACAGAGCTTAGTCTTGCGATTTGCGAAAAGAAAGAGGGTAGAGCTTAGCCCGAAAGAAGGCGTAAATAAATAAGGTGACTGATTTGAAAAGGTAGAAAGGAGCTTAGCGTAATAAAGTAAGATGCGGAGAGAGGTAGCGTAGAACCTCGGAAGGCGGAATGATAGCCTTATGCAATGTAGGAAATAAAATGCAGGGGAGGTAGTGTAGAACCTCGGAAGGCAGAATAGGTAGCCTTATGCAAGAAGTAAATGCAGATGGAGGTAGAGCTTAACCTCGGGAGGTAGAAAGGTAGCCTTATGCAGATGCGAATGCAGATGGAGGTAGATGTTAACCTTATGCAGACGGAGACAGAGCTTCGTCTCGGAAGGCAGAATGGAAGCCTTATGCAGATGCGAATGCAGATGGAGGTAGAGCTTCACCTCGGAAGGCATAAAGGCAGCCTTATGCAAAGATGCGAATGCAAATTGAGGTAGATCTTAACCTCGGAAGGCAGAGAGGTAGCCTTATGCAAAGATGCGAATGCAAATTGAGGTAGATCTTAACCTCGGAAGGCAGAGAGGTAGCCTTATGCAAAGATGCGAATGCAAATGGAGGTAGAGCTTAACTCATGCAGATGGAGACAGAGCTTAATCTCGGAAGGCAGAAAGGTAGCCTCATGCAATGCATAAAATAAAGTGCGATGATACGATTGTTGTGAATGAAGTATCGTTTGCAATGATGATAATAGTAAGCGTAAGCATGTGCGATGAGTTCGAGAGCGTATCCTTGAGAAACATGCGCCTTGTGGGGATAATGAGATATCTTTGTCTTTTGCCGTATTTATGCATGCATCTGATGTGCCGGAGAATTTCGGCACATTTAATACCATAGTGCTTAAACTATGGCTCGTTTCAAGAGCATTTACCCTTATTAATCATAGAATTTTGGTATTTTGCAGTACACAAGGTGTAAACACTCAAGACCATGCAAAAGAGAGTTAAAGAAGTGAAAAGAGGAGGAAAATTGTCAAATGCGATCACATATGCAACATGCGAATCGCATTTCAAGCATAGGAATCGTATATCGCAACAGAAAGTTGAGTCAAATTTAAGAAGTGAAATGCGGTCAAATATGCGACCGCATTTCAACCGCATCTCCATCAGATGCCTGAAGCCACACTGCAAATGCGACGCATGAATGCGATCGCATATCATCAATGCAGACTGCAAATATCACATGCGATGAACCTCTGGAACCTAGGGTTTTGACATGCGACGGAGAAAATGAAGATGCGAATCGCACCCCTGTTATGTGAAAGGAATGCAATCGCATATCAGCCCGACAGGGGTGTTTTTGTCTGTTTTCACCCGATTTTTCTGCCCACTATAAAAGGATTTACTTTGGTGTTGTGGGTCATTCTTGTCTAGCTTTTGAACAACATTCTCTCATTAAATATTCTTCACCTTTTGGAAGTATTAGAGGAAGGAAGTGGTGGTTTGTAAGCATTCATGACACTATTCAATACTTGTTTTTGGTTATTTATGATGAGTAGCTAAACTTAAACACTGAGGTTGTGGACCCTAAATGGGTGTTATGTATTTGGGTATTTGCCATTGAATATATGCATAATGGGTAGTTGATATGTGTTTACTCTTCGTCTTATATTTCTTGTTAATGGTTGCAAACATTAACTTATGCCATAAATTTTATCTTAGCTTGGAAAAGCGGGTTAGAATTGGTAAGAGTAAATACCAAAAACTCGAGGCATTAAACCTCGTTTAATAGAATCACTTAGGAATAAGTTGGTTTTATTTGGCAACAAGTGATTCGGATTTATTGCAACTCTTTTATATTTGGAAAAATCATAAAGAGGAAATACCATCTTAGTATTGGAAAATCTAGGATAGTTATCATAAGAATCATTTGCATATCAAGAACTTCCCATTAGAAATATATCATATTAATACCCACATGCATTACATTTCATGAGAGGGGACACAACCTTGGTTATTTTACCCATATTAATTACAACCTAAATTAGTCTCCCTTGTTACTACTCTTTCTTTAAAATATTAAACTATCAATCCCCATCTTCTCGTTCACTATTGGAATAGAATTTCGACTTGAGTTAAGAACAACATTGACAAAGTGATATTTTCACACCTATTCCCTGTGGGATTCGACCCCAACCTTTTTGGGTTATTATATTTGACTTTGACCGCTTTACACTATTTCAAAGTGTAATTTGAGCGTATCAGCATCCAAAGAAAAATCGTGAGCGTATCCCTGGTGGCTCTGATCAGCCTGCCTGCTTGATGATGATGACTTTGTTTAGACCTTAGGAGTAGCGTTGCTAAATCAAGCTATTTTTTTAGACATAAATATGCATGGTTTTATAAAATATGATATAGCATATAATCGAAAAAGAATAATTTCTTTGGATGAACCGACGACCACGACGCGGTTCAAGACATTGCAACCTCTCTTGCTGTGGAGATTTGAGGGCCCTCCTCAACATTTTTCCCCAGTTTGATGGGTGAAGGCTTCTGGTATTTACTAGTGCGGTGCTCGGCTGAATTTGCTTCGGAATTTTGAGGTCCCTCCTCAAAATTCTTCCCTAGTTTCCATTCGTAGGGAAAAATGAAATTTTTTATTAAAATATGACCGAATTCTTAGGGCTGCCTACGTATCCCCTTCTTAAACGGGAATTAGGTCAGGCGTATTTCAATTTACCATATTGATAGAAACATATCAATTACACATAGTAGCGCTTGACTGCGTCTGAATTGATTGGTTTAGACCAAATTTCTCCATCCATTTCTGCCAGTATGAGTGTTCCTCCTGTTAGCACTCGGTGAACCATGTACGAGTCTTGCCAATTGGGAGAGAATTTCCCTTTTGCTTTGTCTTGATGAGGAAGGATTTTCTTTAACACCAGCTGTCCCGGTGTGAATTGTCTTGGTTTGAATTTCTTGTTGAAGGCTCTAGTCATTCTATTTTTATATAGATGACCATGACAAACCGCGTTCATTCTCTTTCCGTCTATGAGGGCCAATTGCTCATAGCGGCTTCTTACCCATTCTACGTCGTTGAGCTTGGCTTGTTGTATGATTCTCAAAGATGGAATCTCAACTTCAGCAGGAATGACGGCTTCTGTACTGTATACCAACATGTAAGGAGTTGCCCCGGTTGATGTGCGAACCATGGTGCGATACCCCAACAGAGAAAATGATAATTTCACATGCCATTGCTTGTGCTTTTCTATCATTTTCCTCAATATCTTCTTGATGTTTTTGTTGGCAGCCTCAACGGCTTCATTCATTTGAGGTCCGTATGCTGTAGAATTCTTGTGCTTGATCTTGAAGGTTTCACACATTACTCTCATCAAATCACTGTTGAGATTGGAACCATTATCGGTGATGATTGACTCTAGAACTCCAAACCGACAAACAATGCGGTCGCAGACAAAGTCGGCTACCACTTTCTTAGTAACTGCTTTGTAAGGTGCTGCTTCGACCCATTTGGTGAAATAGTCAATGGCAACCAGAATGAACCTGTGTCCATTGGAGGCGGCAGGCTCGATTTGTCCAATAACATCCATGCTCCAAGCGGCAAACGGGCAGGGTGATCTTGTTGCATTAAGCTCGCTGGGAGGTACCTTTAACATGTCCCCATGTATTTGACATTGATGGCATTTGCGGACATACTCGATGCAGTCTGTTTCCATGGTCATCAAAAAATAACCAGCCCAAAGTCTCTTCTTTGATAGAACAAACCAGTTCATATGAGGACCGCATGTACCAGCATGTATTTCCTCCAACAACTTCGTTGCTTCCTTTTCCTCGACACATCTTAGCAAACCCAAATCGGGAGTTCTTCTATATAGGATTCATACGCTGTGAAAGAAGTTGTTTGATAACCTTCGAAGAGTGCGCTTTTGAGTAGCGTTTGCAAGCTCTGGGTACTCTTCCTCTGCCAAGTACTCCTTAATATCATGAAACCAAGGCTTTCCATCTGCTTCTTCTTCAATTTGGGCGCAGTAGGCCAGCTGATTGTGAATCCCCACCGGGATAAGATCAATGAAGTTCTTATCTGGATGCTGGATCATAGATGACAAGGTGGCCAGTGCGTCAGCGAACTCATTCTGGATTCTGGGAACGTGCTGGAATTCAATCTTTGTGAACCTCTTTCTCAATTCCTGCACACGATGTAGGTATGGCAGTATCTTCGAATTCTTGGTCGCCCATTCTCCTTGGACTTGTTGTATCAATAAGTCTGAGTCACCAATTACTAATAATTCATGAACATTCATGTCGATGGCAAAATTGAGCCCAAGGATGCAGGCCTCATATTCAGCCATGTTGTTGGTGTAGGGGAATCTGAGTTTGGCGGATACCGGGTAGTGCTGACCGGTTTCCGAAATCAAGACTGCTCCAATACCCACGCCTTTGAAGATTGCGGCCCTTTCAAAGAACATCCTCCAACCGTCGTAGGATTATGCAATGTCCTCTCCTACGAATGACACTTCCTCATCGGGGAAATATTTTTTCAATGGTTCGTATTTCCCGTCCACAGGATTTTTAGCAAGAAGATCGGCTAATGCTTGTACCTTGACCGCCTTTTGAGTTACGTAAATGATGTAGAACTCGCATAACAAGATCTTCCATTTAGCTAGGTTGCCAGTGGGCATGGGCTTCTGAAAGATGTACTTGAGCGGATCCATCCTTGATATGAGGTACGTTGTGTAGGTGCAGAAATAATGTGTCAGCTTCTGTGAGACCCAAGTCAAAGCACAACAGGTGCACTCTAATAGAGAATATTGGGCCTCATACGGAGTAAACTTCTTGCTGAGGTAGTAAATTGCTTGCTCTTTCCTCCCTGTTTCTTCATGTAGCCCGAGAACGCAATCGAAAGCTCCATCTAATACGGCCAGGTAGAGTAATAAGGGTCTACCCGGCTCTGGGGTACCAATACTGGTGGTGTTGAGAGATACTCTTTGATTTTGTCGAAGGCTTTTTGACAATCCTAAGTCCATTTGGTGGCAGCATCCTTTATTAGAATTTTGAAAATTGGTGCAAAAATGAGGGTAGACTGGGCTATGAATCGGCTGATATAATTGAGCCGTCCCAGGAAGCTCATAACATCCTTTTTGTTCCTTGGTGGCGTCAATTCTTGGATGGCTTTGACCTTTGATGGATCTAGCTCGATTCCTCGACAACTGACAATGAACCCTAGCAGCTTGCCAGCAGGAACCCCGAACGCACACTTTGCAGGGTTAAGTTTCAGATTGTATTTCCTTAACCTGTTGAAGAACTTTCGCAAATCTTCCATGTGATCAGCAGCTTTCTTTGATTTGATGAATGACATCGTCCACATATACCTCGATCTCCTTGTGAATCATATCATGGAAGATAGTAGTCATGGCTCTCATGTAAGTGGCCCCTGCATTCTTCAGACCGAATGGCATCATCATGTAGCAATACACTCCCCATGGCGTAATGAATGCCGTTTTCTCAGCATCTTCCTCGTCCATCCAAATCTGATGGTAACCAGCAAAACAATCTACAAAGGACTGCAGTTCGTGCTTGGCATAATTGTCAATTAAGATGTGTATGTTTGGCAAAGGGAAGTCATCTTTTGGACTGGCCCGGTTAAGATCCCGGTAGTCGACGCAGACTCTGACCTTCCCATCTTTCTTTGGTACAGGCACAATGTTAGCTAACCAGGTAGGATATTCGACCACTCGGAGAATCCCAGTGTTGATCTGTTTGGTGACCTATTCTTTGATTTTCAAGCTCATGTCTGGCTTGAACTTTCTGAGCTTTTGCTTCACTGGTGGGCATGTTGGATTGGTTGGCAGCTTGTGGTCCACAATAGATGTACTGAGGCTACTCATGTCATCATATGACCAGGCGAAGATGTCCTCATATTCCCTTAAGAATTCTATATATTCCTCCTTTTCTAACGGTAACAGATGAATGCTGATGCGTGTTTCTTTGACAATCTCTGCGTTTCCAAGGTTAACGACCTCAGTCTCGTCTAAGTTAGGCTTAGGTCTGTTCTTAAAGTTCTCGACCTACTTAATAATATCCTCATATATATCATCCTCTTCTGACTCGGGATCCGTTTGTTGCGTCGCCTCGTTGTAGGTCACAGTCGTCGGTTCATCAAGATACGTAATAGTAATGCTACGTAAATAAAGTAAAGGGGAGGAAAACAGTAACATGTAAATATAAGATTTATAAAGAAACTGGAAATGTTTGGATAAATTGAATAATTGTTTGAACATAGGAGCTCTTTCTTGCAGAAATCAAAAAAGCGAAAAGGAAGAAAATTCTTTAAATAAATAAACTGTAAACAATACTTGTTTTGTGAGCATTGCAACCCCGAGGCGCGACGGGCTTTGGTTGTCCTGACGGACCAATTGTTGAGATATGATCCCTTTCTCACGAATTGTATGGAAGGGCCTTCCTCCCCCTCCTCTTCAAGAATGACACAACAGTCCATGTCCTCATCATCCAGAAATAGATCCCTTATTGCCGCTAGCGCCTCTTCCTCGTCTGTATCATATATGATGTCAGCTGGCTGGAAAGTTTGCTCTATGCAGAGTATTGGCTGCTCTAATGGGTAATAGGGGCCGCGCCATGGTGGCGACTAGTCCTTGAACTCCTTCCAAGTGTACTCGTACCCTAGACCAAAAGTAGTATCGTGCTTCTTGGGTGTTATTAGCTTCGTTATTCCTTGGAGATTTTTACCGAGCCCTTTACCCGGCTCGTACCCTTGCCATTTCAATATGCTTTTTGTCTTACTGCCCCACCACTTGTATTTGCCAATGGCGTTACCACGTTCTACGTTGTGATATATTTCTCCACCCAACTTCATCCTTCCATCGACGACCGAAAATGTCTAGCGGCCGTAGATATGGTTGCTACTGTCGCCATGAATTATTACCAATTGGTGATTCCATTCAAACTTCACATCTTGGTGTAGGGTTGATGCCACGACCCCAACAGCGTGGATCCAAGGTAGTCCCAACAGTAAGTTGTAGGATGCAGGCACATCTATCACTTGGAAATCCACATCAAACTAAGTTGGTCCCAACTATAAGCATAAGGTGATTTCTCCCATGGTGGACCTCTGTGAACCATCAACGACCTTTACGTTGATCTCTCCTTCCTTTATCTCATGTAGACTTTTTCCCAATCTCTTGAGTGTGACCAGCGGACAAATGTTGAGGCTGGAATCCCCATCAATTAGGATCCTTGTGATGAAATGATCCGCACATTGTACGGTGATGTGTAGTCCTCTGTTATGCCCTAGCCCCTCGGGCGGTAGCTCATCTTCATGGAAAGTGATCTTGTGACTCTCTAGTATCTGGCCCATTATGTTGGCCATTTCCCCACTGGTGATATTGTCTGGCACGTATGCTTCACTCAGCACCCTTAGCAAAGCACTCCTGTGAGTTTCAGAGTTTTGTAACAGGGAGAGGATGGATATCTGAGCTGGCATTTTGTTCAACTGGTCAAGGATTGAGTATTCCTTGGCTTGTATCTTTCTCCACTGATCGTCTAAACCTGTTTCAATGATGGCGTGACGTTTGTTGGCCTTCTTGCTAGACTCGGCCAAATGTTCGGGGGTATAAACTTTACCAGTTCTTGTCATACCTTCTGCAGGAATGGCTTCTTCAGACTTTCCTTTACCTTTCCTCCTTGCTTCAGCGATATAGTCCCCCGGAATGGCGTCTGAGTAAAAGGGTGTCGTTGTTGTCATCACCACTGGAATAGGTGTGGTCATTCTTATTCCTGCCGGAGTATATGTTATAGATGGCTGGATTGCAACTTTGAGTGGTCGCACAAACTCGACTTTGATCGGTCTTGGGGCCTTTACTTCGGCGGGTGTTCTCGATTCAAACTCAAGTGGAATGGACATGTTTATCTGAACTTCCTCAAATGGCTGCATATGGACCACGATCGGGTTAAGAGTAATCGCAGGCTTCTTCAAATAACCCTCGACAATTAGCCCAATTGACCCCTCGGGATCCCAATCATCATCAACATCAATCATGTGGACACCGCCTTTATGGTCAGGCAGCGGATTATTGCGAACATTAGGAGCAGGGTCCTTGGCCACAATGATCTTGTTATCTATGAGGGTTTGTATCTTGTCTTTCAAGGAATAACATTCCTCGATGGTGTGTCCCTTCATGCCGGAGTGGTAAGCACAGGTTTTGTTTGAGTTGACCCACTGAGATGGGTTTTTAGGGACGACAAATGGAATGGGTGTGACATACTCGGAGGCTTTAAGCTTTTCTTATAATTGGTCAATGGGGTCAGCTATGGCTATATACTATTTTGGTGGACGACGGTCGAAGTTTGGGCGAGGTCTCGGGAAGTTTTGGAGATTAGGTTGTGATTGGTACTGAGAAGGTTGGGAATCGTAGGCATTATAGACGGGAGCTGGTTGTGAGTATCTGGGCGAGGTAGACTGATATGTGGATGGTGGAGTTTGGTAGGTGGGTGAGGGTGTCTGGTATTGAGGTGAGGGTGCTTGGTAGCTTAGAGCTGGTTGGTATGTGAAGGAAGGTGCGGGGTATACTTGGTATTTGGGAGGGGACTTGGCTTGTTGTGCCACCATCACGGCTCCTACATCCCTGTTCTTGGACACACCACCGGACTGCAGAGCTTTATTGGTAGCATGTAATGCTTCAAAATTAGTAACCATACAGTTTTTGATAGCTTCCTTGATTCGTTCTCCTAGCTTGATAATATCAAAAAACTTGTGCCCTTCGACCATCATCATCCGCTCATAGTACTGAGGATCCTAAGCGCACACAAAGAATTTCTTCATTTGTTCCTCTTCCAAGGCTGGTCTGACCTTGGCAGCCTCTTCCCTCCAACGAGTAGCATACTCGCGAAAAGTCTCTGTTGGTTTCTTCTTCATGTTCTGGATGTAGAACACATCCGGTGCATTCTCCGTGTTGAATCTGAATATATCTATGAAGTCCGTAGCCATGTTCACCCAATTGATCTATTTCTTTGGATCATGGTTGATGTACCAGGATAGTTCATCACCTTTCAAACTCCTCATGAAGATTTTCATGCGGATCCTTTCATCTTTCCCCACGCCAACCAATTTGTCACAGTAAGTTCTTAAGTGGACTCTTGGATCACCGGTGCCATCAAACATCTCGAACTTAGGAGGTTTGTACCCCTCGGGAAGTTCGACATCGGGTTGTATGCAAAGATCCTCATAGTTCAGCCCCTCAATCCCTTTGACTCCTTCGACGCCCTAAACTCGGTTGGTCAATTTCTTGAGTTCCTCGGCCAAATTCCTGATGAGCCTATCCTTCTCGTCAGACTCGGGTGTATGGGGTGCGGAATGAGCTACGGTTTCCACATAAATGGGATTATGGTAAGCGTGGAAATGGTCTCTTGTCTGATCCTGTAGAGGTGGAGTGTTGTGGTGACATGTATTGCATTGTGCTGGTGGAACTGGATCTTTGGGGTGATTGGGTTGTTTGGGGATGTTTTGTGGTAAAGTGGGGTTTGGAGCATTTGAGAAGTGAACGTCTGGGACGTTGAGGGAGAATGATAAGTGGGCCAAGTTCTTGACTTGATCAAGTTGCTCTTGGAACTTTAGCAGCTTCTTCTCTAGTGGAGACATACCCTCGTGCAGAACGTGAATACCACGACCATCATTGGTCTCAACCTGTTCATCCCTATTGTCTTTCTTGGTACCACTTGCATCTGCCATCTTGGTTTTACCCTTACTTTTCCCTTTAGGAGGACTGGGAGGAGGAGTAGGAGGAGGGCCCTTTGATATGGTGCAATAAGTTGTTGATGCCAGAGTGCGCGAACTAACCTTTAGGTAAGGGGAATAACTAAAAAAATTATTGAAGTTAGTTAATATTATGAAGAATATTGCGGTAATTTAAACACGTAATGCGAAAAATGTAAAACGCATCCTAAGTTGGGGAACCTCTTTATGCCCGACGTAGGCCTAACGACAAATTAATTTAGAGAAATTAGATACTAAATTCCTCATTTTATTGATAATAAAAGTAGAAAAATCCAACTTGACTCTAAAAATACGAAAGTATAAAATGTCACTAATGGCCAGTGGCCTTATTACATCAAAAGCAAAGTAAAGACCAATCCTATCTATTTGGTCCCAGAAGGACTTTCCCCAGACCCGACACCTCTACTTTCCTTGATCAACATTCCCATCTCGCGGAGTCCCAGCAGTAAGTAGGTATTGACTAGAATTCCCGCTTCAGTTCCCTCGGTCTTTTGACAAGTCTCGATCCTCCTAAGGAACTTTTCCTCCAAGTCAACTATGCCTCGTTCCAAGTGTGCAAGCCTCTGGGTGGAAGTGATGGCCATGTCCTTCCATTCCTCGATCAGCTTCTTGTTAGCTATGTGGATTTTGTGATGATCTTCTTCACAGTCACGGAGCCTTTTGCGAAGCTGGTTGAGCCTAGTTGTTGCCTCAGCTTTCTCATCTATGACCCTATGTACTCGAGCGAACCCTGGCTCAATACTTCCTCCCCAGGTATCTTCTAACCATCCCAGATAGTAACGAGAGCAACCAGCGTGATACCTGTCGGGCTCGACAGTATCCTTATCCAACCGGATCCTACAGTGGCACAATTGCTGAGCTTGACACTTGTGAGGGCTGTCATCATTTTGGAAGTCCGCCCTGAGATGACTCATTTTCTCGACCCTTGGGACGACTTTCTTCCTCCCTGCATGCCTCGTGACGCGAATCGGGACGTAAGGGTAAGTCCTTCTAAGACCAATCAATATCACGAATGGAGTGTCTCAAGTCTGAATGATGAATTCGTCGGTCGGGAACCACTCGAACATCCATTGGATCTGATCCTCGGTCAGATTTTCAAATAACTCAACCCATCCATCGGCATTCTCTGGTTGTGCAAGCAAGTCGGGGATGTAGTTCATACGCTTTGGATGAGGGAAAGCAATATGATCATCCAAAACTCTCCTATGTATGTATTGACAGTAGTCACCCCTTTGCAAATGCTCGGTGAGCCAAAGCTGGAGTAGCAGGTTGCAACCCTCAAAATGTTTCGCTCCTCATTGACAGTTCTCCAAAGCTCGGTATATGTCAGCAACAATCATAGGTACAATGCTGAAATCTTGTCCGTCGATCCCTTCCATCAGAGTCTTGGTGACCATAGCCAATCTAGTGTGGATTCTCCCCTTCTTTGTCGGGAAGACCATCAATCCCAAAAAGCAAAATATGAAGACGAATACCCGGTGGTGAATGTTTCCTAGAGAGGTGAGGGCAAACTCTTCCTGGTATGTGCGGTAAGACTGACTACTGCCATACCTCTTGTACAAATAGTCAAAGGGGATGTACGAGTCTTCCAAGCAGACTAAATCCGGATTCTTCTTGAGTCCCATCATTTTGAGAAAACCCCGGCCTGTTCGGTTTTCAGGCATCAATAACCCTTGAAATTCCCAAGGCAAACCAACTAGACCCCTTATCTCCTCTAGCAGCGGTGTCATTTCATTGTTCCCAAATCGAAACACCGACCGATCACAGTCCCAGAATAAGGTGGCAGCCTCTATCACCATGTCATTAGGCTGAATGTCCAAGAGAGAGGGCAAGTTGCCCAGGTGTTTTCTGACTGCTGTTTTGTCGCTTGAGTGCATGTTTTCCCACCAATTTAGAAGTTTTTGGTGGATGTTGGTGACCATGCCGAATCTGGGGACCTCGTGCGTCATCTCTGCAAAGCAAAAAGGTTAGGCCCTTACGCCCACCGGACTCGACTATTTAACATCAATAATTAGCATGAGCATTTAAGTTCTCCGAATAAATGAACAGAACGTGAAGGCGTCCTTTTAGGTTCTAGGGAAACCCAATGGACTTTGGACAAGGCTATCTTGATGGCTATTGTGCGGACAACACATTAGCCTAGCTAGGTTTGACCATGATGCATGCATTATACAATAGAGTAAGGTTTCTATTGGGGTTTTAGACTGGTACCCTTGAGCGGAAACTCAAGGGGGAAAGGCACGGAACTGTCGACTACACCGCTGATCGACTAGTTTTACCGCAAATATGCCTTTCCGAATTTAGGGGGTGATAATATTGGAATAGCGCAACCACTCATTGTAAGCGTTGCTATAGGATTTGTTTGGCATGAGTGGAATATGAATGCGGAGCATGATATGCAATAATAACCATTAAAACAGATAGGCATGTATTTTCACGTTTGAGGAAAATGGTAAAGAAAGGAAATACAATAGTTATAATGGAAAGCGGTTACAAAGAAAACATGAAGATATGTAAGTTACGTTCGGGTGAAATAAATACTTGTAAAACGTAAACAGTTAACAGCATATAACGGGGAATAGGAAAAGGTGTAAGCATTTAAATGTAAATTAAAAGTCCAAATTCACAAAGCAAATTGTAATGGTATAAGCGTAGGGAAGATCCCCAGCAGAGTCGCCATGCTGTCGCGCTCCCTTTTTCTATCGCACGCGTTAGGTACCGAGAGATCGGGTTTATGACATTTGGACAACTCCTTAAAATAAAGGGTTTAAGGAAGAGGCGCCACCTAACAATTTTTATGGTGCGTTAGGGCACCTAGAGTTGATAACTCATGAACTAGTTTGCGTTACGAAAGATTGGGTAAGGGCTTGAAATTATCCTAAGGGGAAGGTGTTAGGCACCCCTCAAGATCCACAACTGTGGGTCCCATCTAATAAGTTTTGTGAATTTGGGCGGTGAACAAGTAGCAAGTAAGGTTCATATAAGAGGGGATTTCAAACAAAGCATAAAAATCTTTAAAGGTTTTGGAGAAAGTTTAAAAATAAACATTTGAAAAGAAACTGTCCTATGTTTAAAATAATATGAATCACATCAATGCAATACCCGGTTTGTCACACCTCAAAGAGGAGGCTACACGTGGTATTAGCGCACCGGTGATCATATACGTATTCTACCCTTCCCACCCCTTAAAGGTTATTTAAAGTGCGTGTGTTGGTTGCGAATGCTTATTGCGTGCCATTACCCGTCCCATTCTATAAGTATTGGAGGGTATTTAGGACTACTAATCCTACAAGGTGAGTACTAGGCTGGACCCTTTGGTTTAAAGGATAAACTCTAAGCGACAAGTAGAAAACAGTTAGGACTTACACATAAGGGATTCACGAAACAATTAAAGGCTCATGTATCCCTCCCCAAATAAGGCACATAGGATAGCACGTCTCAAACACAATCAAAGTCTCAAAGTCAGTACTTAAAACAGGAATTTGAGTATGAAAACAATAGGTTTTAGAGGGTTTTAGCAGAGGAATATTTCGAAAATAACTTAGTAACAAAGTAGGGATAAAACGGAGTATTTGAAAATATACAGAGTGATTTTCCGACAGGAATGACTGATTTTGGAAATCCAGTATTTTAAAGGCAGGATCAAGAGTTTAAAGAACGCACAGCAGTTTTAATGAAAAACTCTCAGTAAAAGTAAATGAATAATTTTAGGGAAACCAATAATTAAAAGTAAAGCATGACTTTTAAATAACAGAGTGATTTGCATGTATTTCGAAAAGAAAGGGTAAACGGTTTTGAAAGTTCATTAATTTATAGGCAAAGCATGAGTTTAGGATGGTAAAAACAGTAAAGTCTTAAGGATTTCAAAAAAAGGGCTGATTGGTTTTAAAGACCACTTTTTAATACAGGCACGACATAAAACAGATGATTCTGGTTTTTATAAGTACTGAACCTAAGGTTTGCCTAGGCGTCTGAAATATATACTGACTTTTTATTCTTTACAAAATCTGAATACAGGTCTTTAACCTTGATTTTAAAAGACAATGGGTAATACATTGAAGACAGTGTTGAGTTTTGCAGAAAATGTTTAGCCATTTAACACATTTTAGCGAGGTTGTTAAATTTAATACATACTTCCTAAGTCTTCCATAGGATATAACTTACAACAGACATGCTGAAGGTAAAGTCCTAGAGAACATGGTATCTAATGCATGCATTGGTACATGAAACATGATTTCTAGATGTAGTACTTATGAAAATGCAACGGCAGTAACGTTATAGAAGTTTATTACTTTATTATAGTTATTAGCTGTGAACAATATTTATAAAATAGACATGAGTGTAGTAGAGATGCTGAAGTAGACAACCTAAACATCGTTTCTAATGCATGGTATGTATGTCCTAAGCATGATACTATTGCACACACAGGTAAGTAAAATCCTATAGTCATGGTCTCTACGCACACTATACTAAACATGCATAGTCCCCTCCCACATTCGCTATCCAGCCCCAATTATTCAATTACATGTTATTACAGACCATTGTTGCATAAATTACACAAACGAATAAGAAAATTAAGAAGTTACACTATAGGGAGCCTAACAGTAGGCCCAAGTACCAAATCTAACATGCCATATGCCAAGACCTCTTGGAACCCAGGTGTGTCAGAGTTCCTAAGGATCTCAAGGGATACCAGGAAGTGTTCACACCCTAGTTCCCTAGCCAGGAATGAGTAAGTGCAGTGTGGAATGCTAGCCTTGTGTGTCAGAGTTCAATGGGTACTCAGGGGTTCCCAAGGCAGTTCTCACACGAAGGGGTCTGAACCTAAGGTCTAAGAGTAGTGAGATGTGTTTGTAGTTTAAAAAGAGTTGAGTTTGAAAGTAGTTTTGAAGTAACAGTTTTGAAATATAACTTCAGAGGACAATGTTTTAATTTATTAAAACAGTTTTCAAATGGGGGAAGTAGTGCAACCACAATTCAGCATATAGAGAGTTCAAGAAAACAAACACAAACAAGGATAGGGAGTTTGGAACAATTAATTCACATGCCAGCATTAGAATAGGGTTACAAGTTCCCAAATAATTATCACATAGTTGTCATAAAGCATCACAGAGTCATATATTAGGTATAGAGTCAGAATCATTTAGTCTTTAGGTGTCATGGAGGGAACACAGGCCTGTAGCATGATAAGCTAAGTAGAGGATAAGAACAAACAAGAAACAATAGTCATGTCTAGGGGGAGTTCAGTCTTCGGGAGCCTCAGCCAGATTTTATGCCATTCCGTCCAGATCAGATGCAGTGGCCTCAGACGCCGTGATCACAGGTATTATCTCCGTATGAGGTAGGGAAGGTTCGGTACTATTTGATCCAGGATCCACGTATTCATATGCATCTGTACTATTTGCTCATTTTCTAGATGTCCCTCGTGAGTCCTTGTGTTCTCCTATATATGTGTCCACTCTTGTGGGCGATTCTATGGTGGTAGACCGGGTCTACCGGTCTTGTGTGGTCACTTTTTTCTCGATACCAGAGCAGACCTTTTATTGCTGGATATGATTGATTTTGAGGTTATACTAGGCATGGATTGGATATCTCCTTATCATGTTGTGTTAGATTGCCATGCCAAGACAGTCACTTTATCCATGACTAAGTCGCCTAGACTAGAATGGAGAGGTTCTTCAGTTAATTCCTCCAGCCGGGTTATTTCCTTCATAAAGGCTCGGCATATGGTCGAGAAGGGTTGTTTGGCCTACCTTTCTTATGTGCGGGACACCACCGCCGAGTCTCCTACCATTGATTATGTGCCTGTTGTTCGAGAGTTCCCGGATGTGTTTCCTTAGGATCTTCCTGGCATGCATCCAGATCGAGATATTGACTTCTGTATTGATTTGGCTCCAGATACTCAGCCTATTTCCATTCCCCCCTATTGTATGACTCTTAAGGAGTTGAAGGAGCATCTTGAGGAGTTGTTGTCGAAAGGGTTCATCAGGCCGAGTGTGTCGCCGTAGGGTGCTCCAGTCTTATTTGTGAAGAAGAAGGATGGGTCTATGCGGATGTGCATTGACTACGGCCAGCTGAATAAGGTTACCATTAAGAATAAGTATCCTCTACCGTGCATCGATGATTTGTTTGATCAGTTAATAGGTGCTCGTGTGTTTTCTAAGGTTGACTTGAGATCATGTTATCATCAGCTGAGGATTCGGGCTTTAGATGTTTCGAAGACTGCATTTTGTTCCAGGTATGGCCATTATGAGTTCCTGGTGATGTCCTTTGGTTTAACCAATGCCCCAGCAGCCTTCATGGACTTGATGAATAGGGTATTCAGGCCGTATATTGATTCCTTCGTCATCGTCTTCATTGATGACATCTTGATTTATTCGCGGAGCCTGGGTGAGCATGAGCAGCACTTGAGAGTTGTGCTCCAGACCTTGCGGGAACAGAAATTGTATGCTAAGTTCTCCAAGTGTGAGTTCTGGTTAGATTCCGTGGCATTTTTGGGGCATGTGGTATCCGGGGAAGGTATCAATGTTGATCCTCAGAAGATTGAGGCAGTTCAGAGTTGGTCGCGTCCTACTTCAGCTACAAAGATCAGGAGTTTCTTGGGCCTAGCAGGCTATTATCGCCGATTTGTGGAAGGGTTTTCCTCTATTGCAGCCCCACTGACCAGATTGACTCAGAAAAATGTCCCGTTTTGGTGGTCCGACGTGTGTGAGGTGAGATTTCAGAAGCTTAAGTCAGCTTTGACCTCAGCACCAGTTCTGTCATTGCCTTCCGGTTCTGGGATGTATACCGTGTATTGCGACGCTTCACGCGTCGGGTTGGGGTGTGTGCTGATGCAGGATGGCAGGGTTATTGCTTATGCTTCGCGACAGCTGAAGGTTCATGAAAAGAATTACCTTGTGCACGATTTAGAGTTGGCAGCGATTGTCCACGCTTTGAAGATATGGCAGCACTATCTATATGGTGTGTCTTGTGAGGTTTGTACTGATCACCGCAGGCTGTAGTACTTGCTTAAGCAGAGGGACCTTAACTTGAGACAGCGGATATGGCTTGAATTGTTAAAAGATTATGATCTCACTATTTTATATCATCCGGGCAAGGCGAATGTAGTAGCAGATGCTTTGAGCAGGAGGGCGGCGAGTATGGGTATCTTAGCCTACATTGCAGTTGAGGAGAGACCTTTAGCCTTGGACATTCAGTCTTTGGCCAATAACCTTGTGAGGTTGGACCTTTCAGAGCCTCGTCGAGTTTTGGCTCATGTAGTTGCTCAGTATTCGTAGTTGGGGGAGATTATGGCTCGACAATTTGATGATCCATGCCTTGCAGAGCTTCGAGATGCAGTGGTCCATGGCAGGGCCAAGGAGGTCACATTGGGCGAGGATGGTGTCTTTAGACTCTAGGGCCGTTTATGTGTTCCTAATATTGATGGCTTGAGGAAGAGAATTTTGGAAGAGGCCCACAGTTCTCGGTATTCTGTTCATCCGGGTGCGACGAAAATGTACCGTGATTTGAAGCAGCACTACTGGTGGAGGCGGATGAAGAAAGATATAGTGCAGTTTGTGGCTAGGTGTCTCAATTTTCCGCAGGTCAAGTACGAACACCAGAGGCCAGGAGGCTTGTTTCAGCAGATGCCCATTCCTGAGTGGAAATAGGAGCGCATCACCATGGACTCTGTGGTCGGGCTGCCTCGGACTTTGCGGAAGGTTGACGCGGTTTGGGTCATTGTGGATAGGTTGACCAAATCGGCGAATTTCATTCCTGTGGCTACTACGAATTCTACGGAGAGGCTGGCTCAGATTTATGTTCGGGAGATAGTCCGGTTGCACGGTGTGCCGGTGTCCATTATATCAGATCGAGGTCCTCAGTTCACCTCGCACTTTTGGAGAGCATTGCACAGTGAGATGGGCACTCAGATAGATCTCAGCTCAGCATTTCACCCTCAGACCGATGGTCAGTCGGAGCGTACAGTTCAGATTTTGGAAGATATGATCAGGGCTTGTGCGATTGATTTTGGCGGTCAATGGGACCAGTTTTTGCCTTTGGCAAAGTTTGCATACAATAACAGTTATCAATCCAGCATCGAGATGCCTCCATTCGAGGCTTTATATGGTCGGCGATGTCGTTCTCCGATTGGGTGGTTTGAGCCTGGCGAGGCCAAGCTATATGGTACAGATCTGGTGAGAGATGCCCTGTAAAGGGTAAAGATTATTCAGGAAAGGCTCCGTACAACACAGTCTAGGCAGAAGAGTTATGCGGATCAGTGGGCGCATGATGTAGCATTTATGGAGGGAGATAAGGTTATGTTGAAGATCTCGCCGATAAAGGGCATTATGAGATTCGGGAAGAGGGGCAAGCTGAGCCCCAAGTTTATGGGACCTTCCGAGGTGTTGAGGCGAGTTAGGGAGGTTGCTTATGAGCTCGCTTTACCTCCTGCATTATCAAGAGTTCATCCGGTATTTCATGTATCCATGCTCCAGAGATATCATGTCGATTTCTCTCACGTGATTGATTTCAGCACTATTCAGTTAGATGAGAAGTTGGGCTTCGAGGAGGAGCCAATCGCTATTATTGATAGGCAAGACCGCCGGTTGAGGTCTAAGAGAAGTTTTGCCGTAAAGGTCCAGTGGAGGGGCCATCCAGTCGGTGAGCTGACTTGGGAGTCCGAGGAGGACATGCGGAGCAGGTATCCACATATATTCGGCACATCAGGTACGACTCTACGTCTGTTCGAGGACGAACATTTGTTTTAGAGGGGGAGATTGTGATGACCCAAAAAGGGGTCATCTTGTGTGCATCTAATTTGGGCTGTGTTCCGAGGCCCAAAAGCCTCCATTAATCTCACCTCGAAGTGCGTGCGCAGCCCGAGCACGTAGCTGGGAAGCCTTTATGTGAAAAACTTGATTACGAGTTAAATTTGTGATAATTAATTGAACAAAGTTGACTTTGGTCTACATTTTTGGTAAACAGACCCAGATTCGTGATCCGACGGTTCCGGAAGGTCCGTAAGAAAATATGGGACTTGGGCGTATGCCTAGAATCGAATTCCGAGGAATGAATTTTTAAAGAAAATTGTTTTATGAATATATTAAAGGCTTATGAAAATGAACCTTGATGTGAAACCTGTGCTGCCAGGCCCGTATTATGATTTCGGAGCCCGGAACAGGTTTAATATGTGTTATATAAGTTATTTGTGAAATTTGGTAAGAAACGGACTTGATTTGATTGGTTTCGGATCAAATGAGGAAAATAGGAGTTAATGAAGTTTTGAGGTTTTTAAAGGATTCGAAATTTTGCTTGAAAGGTGAGTTTATGTTCTCGAGGTCCGAATGAAATTCCAAGAGCAGGAATAGTTTTGTTTTGTCATTTATAACTTGTCTGCAAAATTTGAAGTCATTCCGAGTAGTTTAGGCCGGTTCGGCGCGTTGAAGTGAATTCTAGAATTTCAAAGTTCTTAAGTTTGATTAATTTGGTTTTGGGGTTTGATTTCGAGGTCCATTGTTGTTTTTCATGTTCCGGGAGTTCGAGCGAGTCCGTATCATGAATACAGACTTGCCGGTGCTTTTGGATGGGTCCCGAGGGGCTCAGGGGTGTTTTAGACCCCCGGGAGGTAAGTTGGAAAACCAGAAAAACATGCTATCTGGTTTCCTTCTCTGCGATCGCAAAAGGTGGGTTGCGATCGCGGAGAAGGATTTTGCTAGGCTGTTGATTGTTCCATGGGATCGCAGCTTCCCTTTTGC
The DNA here is from genome assembly GCA_005239495.1 of Nicotiana undulata. Classification (NCBI taxonomy): domain Eukaryota; kingdom Viridiplantae; phylum Streptophyta; class Magnoliopsida; order Solanales; family Solanaceae; genus Nicotiana; species Nicotiana undulata. The sequence continues at coordinate 53,757 of ML281127.1, read as the reverse complement.
GATCGCAGAGGTCAAGGTTCCACACCTTCGCGATCACATAGAGTCGCGTCTGGGCCGGGTGAGTTTGTCCTTCGCGATCGCAGGACGCCTGCCGCGATCGCAGAGGTCTTGCCAATTGTTCTTCGCGATCGCAGAGGTCTGGCCAGTTAGCCTTCGCAATCGCATGCCCCTTGTCGTGATCGCAATGAAGGAATCACTGGGCAGCTTTATAAAATACGGGAATTAGCCTTGTTCCTCCATTTTTCATCTTCCTCTTCAAGATTTTAGAGAGCTTCTCAAGGGACCTTCCACCACTGTTATTGAGGTAAGTAAATTCCATAGTTTTACTAGTTTCAAACACTAATCCCTAGTTAAATTCACTACTAAATTATCTAAAATCATAGAATTAGGTAGTAATTATAGGGTTCTTGAGGATTTTGTAATTTTCTATTTTAGGCCATGAAATCAAGTAGAAATCACACCTTAATGATCCTTAGGCTATAGGTAAGTGATCCCTTCGAGATTTTTCGGAATTTGACCATGAGAGGCCGGGGTTGGAAATTGGGAATTCTTCAAGAATGGCGATTTTATTGAATAAATAAGATGAGTTATCACATTGTACATGCATTGATGTTATTGTATATCTTTTGACTAGTTGCGAGTCCTCGGGTATAGAATTCGGAGTTTTAGGCGCAATTGTGGTCCGAGGGGTAGATTCTACACGAGGTGAGTCTTCTTTCTTGTAAGAGGTAATTGTCCCCATAGGTGATGCATATGCTATGTTTAACTTGTTTGGGGGCTACGTACGCACCAAGTGATGAGAGTCCGTACGTAGCGGCTATTATTATTATGTCCGGGTAGTTAGGCCCACATCATGCCTGGTACGTTTTCCTTCATGCCCTAAATATGTTTCTTTTTGTTGAAATGCTCATATGATTTATTGTAATGCTATATTTACTACGAAATTATGTTTTGCAACGTGTTGTTCTTCTGAGGTTCAATGAAATGAAATTATGAAATATATGGGAGCGGGCCGTACGCCACGGCGGAAATGACATCAAATTATGAAATATATAGGAGCGGGCCGTACGCCACGATGGAAATGAAATGAAATTATGAAATATATGGGAGCGGGCCGTACGCCATGGCGGAAATGAACTGAAATTATGAAATATATGGGATCGGGCCGTACGCCACGGCGGAATTGAAAAGAAACTGTGAAACAAATAGGATCAGGCGGTACGCCACGGCGAGTGTAGAAAAGTACCTTATGGGAGCGGGCCGTACGCCACGGTGGATCTAGGAATTGGTGATTATTGTTTCATTCGGTGGTCTTACTTTTGAAAGTGCTTTATTGTTTAAGTTCAGTAACTGTTTGGATTTTTCTGCTGTCAGTACGTGTACTTGTTGCTTATTTTTCGCTGACATGCCTACCATATTTCATCATATTTTATCATATGTTATTACTGCTGGACCCTAGTGAGTATCGAGTCGACCTCTCATCACTACTTCTTCGAGTTTAGGCAAGATACTTACTGGGTACATATTTATTTAATATGTACTCATGCTGCACTTTCCTTTCTTTTCTGTACTTGACTGTACAGGTCCGGAGGCTGGCACGTCTGACTATCAGGCCGGTGCTGGATATTGATAGCGTGGCCATACTTCACGGTGAGCTGCTTTCCCGACGATTTTCTAGCAGCACCCTGGAGCTCTTTTGTTGTATTCCTCTGTCCATTTCATTCAGACGGAGACTCTGTATATATTGTAGTCATTGTATATTCAGTAGTTGCCCATGACACTCGTGACACTGGTTCCTGGCACACACGCGTAGTGTATATTTATTTTTTGGGGTTTTGGGATGTATATCTATGTGTACATTTTATTTCGGGTTGTATCTACTAGGATTTCACTTCTGCTCAAGGCTAGTATCATGTTTGTCGTTATTAATTGGGAATCTCTGACTGTTTAACTAGATGGGAAAGGTATCACTTGGTGTAATTATTGTTGGCTTGCCTAACTCCGTCGTTGGGCGCCATCACGACTCGCATAGGGATTCTGGGTCGTGACACATATTTACAAAGACGAGGAAAAAGTTCTTTACAAATAAAGAATGAAAGTTTTTCGTGAAAGTAAATAAAGGATAAAGGGTATTTATACTCGAAGACAACCGTCAAAAATAGGAAAAAATAATGATGTGAAAGTCATAATTGAAGGTGTCACATCGTGACTGATGCAGCCGCAAAAAGCCCTATAAGGCGCCGAGTAATTGCAGAACCAACCCGGAGGTGAAACGTTGATAAAGAATTAAATGAAAGTGACAAGCTACGCCTATGTTCAGAGAAGAATACAATGTTTCAAAGTAAAGCGGTGGAAAAATATTCCCGCCATAAATGCGTATCCACTTACCAAATATTAATCGATAAATAAATTGTAAGTGGGGGGACTATCTGTATTGGTAAAAAAAGAGCTCCACACGTATGATAAATCTTGATGATACAGCCAGTTACGTGGACCAAGGAAAACATGACAACTGGACATGACTCTATAAGGAGGCGCGAGGCACGACACTATATACCCACGAGGTAATCTGTTATGGGAAACTCAACTTGATTGAGGTAAAGAGGAGACACGGTCATAATGAATTCGGACAGAGCTACAAGCAGATTCAAAGATCTTCAATTACTGATCCACACGTTACACAACCTTCACGCAACAGTTACGGTTATTCTTTGTAGCGTTACATTAATGTAATAATTGGTCATTAATGTGTTATCGTTGCAAGAGGTAGACGTTATACTAGAAGAATTCCCTATATAAGGGAATATAAGTTAACTTGTAAGACACATCCAAACTACGAATACAATACACTTTACATTTATGTGCTTCATATTATTGTCTATTTACTTACTTATTCGTAATTATCATTATTTCTTGATTATCAGAAACCCGTGTTCATCCTAAAAATATCTTTAGTCAAGGGATCTTATGTAAAGACCGGTAAAATTTCATGTCTAAAATAATGCCTGAATGGGTCCCTAAAAATAGTTAAATGATATGCAAGTTGTGGTGTTAACTGAATTATGTATAGGCATGTTGAAGTAAGTGAATTGTATAGTATAACTAAATTATGTGCAAATTGATGGAGTAAATAAAATGATGTGAAACTCATGTGATGGTTAAATGATTAATTGAAGTGTACATTGGTAATGATTAAATGAGGCGTATATGGCATGTAGAAGTAATTGAATATATGCAAGTTGTTGAGGTAACAAGGTTATATAAAAGTTTTAGGATAACTGCATTATGTATCATTAAATTGGAATTATATTTCGAGGGCTCTCTGTAAGGTATATAGGCCTAGTTACAAAGGAAACTCTGGCGAAATTTTCAGGAAATATCGGAGTTAGTGGAAATTGGGGTTTGGCATATTGTGTTTCCAAAACCAAGCGATTTTTCGATCCTCATTCGAGGACGAATGATTTTAAGTGGGGGAGGATGTAAAGACCCGTAAAATTTCATGTCGTCCCTATGTTGTTATAACTATAAAAAGATATAAAAGATAAAATTTTCGGACCTTTAGGATTGAAAAGTACCCAAAGACTTAAAAGATAAAATTTCCAGGAATTGCGCATTATGCAACGCACTATGCGATCGCATAACAGGTATGCAGACCGCATAGTGGTCGCATACCTAGACAAGCTACTGTCCCAATTAAGGACAACTATGCGGCCCATAATGCGATCGCATTTGGGTATGCAGACCGCATAGTTGTCGCATTCTTGCCCCAGGGTTTTTGCGAGGGAGGTTATGCGACGCTCTATGTGATCGCATTACAGGTATGCGGACCGCATAGTGGTCGCATACCTGGGCAAATTGTTTTCCAATTTTCGCCCATTTGAGGGCCATTTCTGCGACAGGAATGCGGACCGCATAGTGGTCGCATACATGGGCAAATTGTTTTCCAATTTTCGCCCATTTGAGGGCCATTTCTGCGACAGGAATGCGGACCGCATAGCAGGAATGCGATCGCATTCTTGACCGCATTTCTGTGTCGGGGCTCGTATTTTCTGAATTTTAAAACCCGACCCCCAGTTTAATAAAACACCCCTCCCCTTCATTTTTAACATGCATCTTATCAAAATAGAGAAAAGTGAGAGTGGGTTCTAGAGAGAGAAGTCCCCATCTTCCCCAAATTGATTCTCCAAATGTCACTTAAGCCCGGAAATTATCGAGTTATTGTCATCTTCTTCAACTCAAAAAGGTAAGTCTTCACCCCATTTCCCTTTACTTCTCAGATTTTGGTTATAAATAAAACACACATAGGTTGGTTCTTGAAAAGGAAAAGTTGAAACTTTGCATGCATATGAACAATCTTCCAAGACCTAGTAAAAGGAAGCTAGTTAAAGTAGTTTTTCACTAAAAAGGGGGTTAGTAATCTAAGGGGGTCACATGGTGTTTGATAAAATGCCCAATTGATTTCAAGATTCCTAATTCTAAGTGAAATATGCCACATTGTGGAATAGATTGACGGTACTAGACGGTTCGGTGAATTGTGATAGGAACTAAAAGGGGAATTCTGATTCGAGGTATGTATGGCAAACTTTAATCTTTGTAGAGTCACCTTGTTTGTTTCCGAGGATACGGTAAGAATTTCTTGTTAGAGCATATGTGAATTGATTGTCCGACTGTGTTGAGGTGTGAGATTTCATCCCGTGTTTTCTTAGTTGATTACCATGCTAATTTAGATTGTGAAGGATGATTCTCTATGCTTCTCCTATCATGTGTGAGGCTTGATAAACATTCAAATATGTCGATATGGGAGTATGTGCTACTGAATGAAAGAATGTTAGTGTACCCTAATATGGGAATGTATTTAATTGCTAAAGGTTGTGTGTGGTAAATGATGAACAGAAATTGTGAATTGAATTACTTGAGTTAAATCAATTTTGGCAGGACCATATATGAACCCTTGTTTGGTAAGGATCATTGTGCCTTGATTTCGCATAGTTATGGGTTGATATAAGCTTAGGTACTTGATGATGAAAATCCCTGTGATTTAATTGATTGGCTGTTGTTGCCATTAAATGTGATTGTACGGTAGGATCGGGTTGTACGCTGCAACACGAAGTAATAAGGGTGGAGAGGTAACAAGGGTGAAATGTGAATGTACGGTGGGATTGAGTTGCACGCTGCAACACGAAGTAATAAGGGTGGAGAGGTAATAAGGGTGAAATATGAACGGATGAATAATTGAAAGGAGTAGCTGTGAAAAACTTAATGTGAGTTTCTGTATATTTTTGTGGTATCTGTGTAATTGTCCTAACTGTCCTCCAATTGTGTACTATTTGATTTTACTTAGAATAAACTTTGTTTATACATACTAGTACTATTCAACTGTACTAACGTCCCTTTTGCCGGGGGCGCTACATCTTTTAAATGGATGTAGGTGGTTCCATAGCAGGTAGCTCAGCCCGCCGTTAGTGGTGCCTTCTCTTCATCTCTTCAGCAGTTCTGGTGAGACCTATTTCCTCTCAGGGTCGTGTGTGGATTGTACCATTCTCTTTTGCTTATGATGTAAAAGGTATAGCTAGGGCCTTGTCGCCGACAAGTTTATGTAAAACTCCTAGTACTCTTAGAGGCTCCGTAGACACTGTGTGGGTTGTATATATATGTATATTTTTGGCAGTAGTTGTACTCACTCGTAATGGTGGTTCACAAATCATAAAGGTTGTATGTAACTTGTATGTTTTGGATTATCGATTGTTGAGAGTTAAAAGAGGAAAAATGGAATCATGCTGTAAATTGTACTTTGGATCTAAATTGTCTAACTCACATGGAATAATGTATGTTATGAACACAGGGAAATACGTTGGGTAGGAAAGGCAATCCATGTCCGCTTGACTAGGTTCATCTAGTCAGGCGCCGGTCTCGTCCCTCGATTTTGGGGCGTGAAAAACATGGTATTAGAGCCTAAGTTTTTAAAAGTGTCCTAGGATGTCGGAGCTGTGTCTAGTAGAGCCTTTCTTATCGGTGTGTTGTCGACCACATCTATCATTAGGGGGCTGAATGGACATTAAGGAAAATACCCTTTCATTGTTACTCTGTATCGTGCGATGAAGTGAAAGGTGAAAATATCTCTATCTAACTCGTGCATTGTCCTAATTTTCAGTAAATGGCGCCCAAGAAGAGAGATCGACTCGGCCTAGAGGCTAATGCCATACCAATTGTGGCCATAAATCCCTTATCTGATGGTGCGCGTGAGAATGATTCCCAAACTTTGAATCTGCCTGACTCCTCCGTGCCAGGCCAGTGTATCCATATTCCTGCTCCAGCGGAGGATACTGAAATCCCTCCCGCCGATGTTCCTGATCATTCCTTAGTCGCAGCTTACGGTCCTAGTATTTCTGTTGGGGACCTCAGGGGAGCTATTCAGATGTTGACTCATTTAGTGTCCTCCCAGGCCCAAAGATCACCGTCTTCCCCTGCGTCCTCTAGCAAGCAAGGGGATTCTTTGGGTTCTAGGGTCAACCAGTTTCTGCAATTAGCCCCTCCAGAGTTCACAGGCACTGACCCAAAGGAAGATCCTCATGATTTTGTAGATTAAATGTACAAGACTCTATGGGTAATGAAGGCTACTGAAACAGAGGGAGTTGAGTTAGCTTCCTATCACCTAAAGGGAGAAGCATATTCATGGTTTGAGATGTGGGAGAGTTCCCGTGGAGATGGGAGCCTTCCAGCGAGGTGGGTTGAGTTTGTAGATGCTTTCATGGATCATTTCTTGCCTGCCGAGATTATGGAAGCCCATGTTGAAGAGTTTGAGGTCCTTAAGCAGGGAAACATAAGTGTGTGGGAGTACCATATGGAGTTCGTGCGTTTGTCCAAGTATGCTACCCACATGATGCCGACTATGGAGGCCAGAGTTCGTCGATTTGTTTAAGGCCTTGGTACCTTGGTTGTCAATGAGGCTGCTACAGCTGCTTTGCACTCAGATATGAACTATGGGAAGATTGTGGGATTCACCCAGGCTATTGAGGCTCGGAAATTGAAGATAAGAATGGAGAGAGAAAGTTGTAGTAGGGCCCGGTCAGCGTGGAACCCTGGGAGTTCAGTAGGAGGTGGGAGATCAGCCTTAGGGAGAGGATCATCAGGGCCATCTCAGTCCTATGCTCAGTCCTCAGCCAGTGATAAAAGGTAAAAGGAACTGAAGCTAAGTTGGCCAAATATCTTAGGCATGCTACTGCCCTGCAGATAATAGGATAGATTTGTCCCAAACACACGTTAAAAAATCGACAAAACTCTATAATTACAGGGTAGATAAGAGGCTTGAACCTGTCACGACCCGAAATCCCACCTTTCAGACCGTGACTGCATCTAACGTTGAACCCGCTAGACAAGCTAACATATACTACACATTAACCTCTTTCAAATCAATTCAACAGTAGTAAAATTGATACCCTTCAAATCTGAACTGAAATAACCAATATACTTCATAGCTTTAACAGCGGAAATGTAATAGAAATTCAAAATGCAAAGTGAAATAGTAAAATACATAACGTCGCATACTTATAACCGGGGTGTCACAACTTCACGGACTATCTAAACTAAGTACTAAATACACAGTCTAAAAAGAAATGTATAATTGTCTTGAAACTAGGAGGAAAAGTAAGACAATAAGGAATCCAAATGCAGGAGAGACACCAAGGCCCACGAACGCCAGCGATATACCTTGAAGCTCTGAGTGGACTGAAGGTGACTCCCTCAATGCGGTCCACTGGGTCCGGATGCGGGATCGGCACAACATTAAGAAGTGCAGTGTAGCATCAGTACAACCGACCCCATGTACTGAGTAAGTGCCGAGCCTAACCTCGGCCGAAGTAGTGACGAGGCTAGACTTGACAATAACGATAACCTGTCCTATTCTACAGCAGGTAACAGGGATAATACAAGGCAAGAGATAAGCAGACAAGTAAGGGATACAGGAGCAGTAAGGGGAAACAAGTTAATTGAAGCAGTCAAATTGACAGATAGAAGTAAGCAAGGGAGGCAATCTAACACAATAGCCAACGAAACAAGTATAAGTACCAGAAATGTAAACAATGGCACGACATCACCCTTCGTGCTTTTACTCTCATCCTCACAATGCAATGTAATCAAGTATCATGGCACGACATCACCCTTCGTGCTTTACACTCTTACTCACTATGCAATGTAATCACATGTCATGGCACGACATCACCCTTCGTGCTTTTACTCTCTTCCTCACAATGCAATGTACAATGTATCATGGCACGTCATTAACCTTTGTGCTTATAATAAATAAAAGTCATGGCACGACATTAACCTTCGTGCTTAGAATCAATATGATTCATGGCACGACATCACCCTTCGTGCTTTACACTCTTCCTCACTATGCAATGTAATCAGATATCATGGCACGACATCACACCTTCGTGCTTTACACTCTTCCTCACCAGACAATAACAGATATAATGGCAAGGAGTACAGCATAGTGGAAATTGACAATTCAAACACACGGCAAGGGGAAAAACATCAATTAATAACTCAATAAATGCCCGGCAAGGGTCTCAGCTATAACCAATCACCTCAATCGCATACTCTACACTTGGATTATCATTCTTATCAACACTTCTCAAGCTCAACAGCCAATATTTTCACTCAAGAATAAATTACCAAGTAAGGACAATCTCATAATATGCTAAACATGGAAGAAATACTGCTAATTCTATCAAAATATACTCACGGGCATGCTTGACACACATTGCATAGGTACTCGTCACCTCACCTATGCAATAAAAATGATAATCACTTAGCACATAACAAATACTACGTATTCCCTCACCAAAGTTAGACAAGACACTTACCTCGGTCCAAAGTATAGCAATCAACCCTCTAAGACCGTCTTTCCTTTATAATCCGACTCCGAAACAACGATATCTAGGCATAATTAATTCAATAATATCAATAAAAACTCAATAACACAATCACATAGCCTAGATATTCAATTTCTAGCATTCTTCCAAAAATACCAAAATTCGACCCCGGGCCCGCTTGGTCCAAACTCGAGGTTCGGACCAAAACCCGATCACCCATAACCCCACGAGTTGAGATATATAATTTGTTTTAATATCTGACCCCAAATTGAGGTTGAATCACCCAATTTTCCCAAAAACCTAACTCTACCTAAAACCCCTAATTTTTACTTGATTTTATGATTTTAGGCCTAGATTTCTAGTGATTATGGAAGTAAAATGGGAGAAATTAGAAGTTAAGATCACTTACCCAAGTGGCTATGGGGGGAATCTAGCTTGGGGACTTCAATGGAGGTTGGAGGAGAAGGGCAGAGTGAAAAGTTGGGGAAATACCGTAATGCCTACTGTTTTGGACTTAAAGAATAACTGGGCAAAATTGTTCATTGCGATTGCAGGAAAATGATTGCGATCGCGGAGAGTACTGGGGATTGACCTATGCGATCGCGGAGCAATGTGTGTGATCGCACAGGTTGACAACACAGAGGATCGCGATCGCGATCGCGACCCCACGTCCGCGTTCGCGGAGAGCATTTCAGAACCCAGCCCCCAACCCAGGACTTACTCTATGCGTTCGCGTGAGGCCTTCCGCAATCGCGTAGAGCACTGACCCCCAAACTCTGCGATCGCGATTGAGGCCCTGCGTTCGCGTAGAGTCAATTACTCACCCCCAACCCCTGACACATCGCGATCGCAAGAACATGTCCGCGATCGCGGAGAAGAAAACGCTAGACACTAGAAAATCACAAACACACCAGATTTTTCATGCATTTCACATCCCGTTAGCTACCCGAAACTCACCCGAGCCCTCGGCTCTTAAAACTAAAAACACACACGACTCCCAAAACATCCTACGGACTTATTCAAGCCTTTAAATCATTAAAATATCATAAAAATCAACGAATTAAACCTCAAAACTCATAGAAATTTCTTAGAACTTCATATGGCTTAAATATTCAAAGTTTTATCCGAAACCCGTCATTTCAAGTCCGTTTTAAACCAAATTTCACAGATAATTCATATAACATATAATAAACCTATTCCGGGCTCCGAAACAATAATATGGGGCCGGTAACACATTTTTTCATATAATTATTCATTTCCAAAATCCTTTACTATTTTCAGAAAACAATTTTCTTTAAAAATTCATTTCTCGGGATTGGGACCTCGGAATTCGATTCCGGGCATACGCCCAAGTCCCATATTTTGCTATGGACCCTCCGGGACCGTCATATCATGGGTCCGGGTCCATTTACAAAAAATATTGACCAAAGTTAACTTTATTCACTCAATTATCATAAAATTCCATTTTCATCAAGTTTTCACATAAAAGCTTCCCGGCAACATGCCCAGGCTGTGCACACATATCGAGGTGAGATTAACGGAGGCTTTCGAGGCCTCAAAACACAGATTTAGCTATATTACTTAGGATGACCTTTTGGGTCATCATAGAACCCTAAAGTAAATGGGTAAGTATGTATAAAAGAATAACCAGTTTGTAAGAAGTTATTCTATGATTTTCATTGGGGACTAAGACTCGAAAGTCAGATTTCCAATAACAATCTATGCGCACAAGATAAATCAAACCCTCAGTGATTTGAGTAGGATAAAGATCAGCATGATCATGAGATGTCATCGAAGAAAGCAGTTTTCTTATGGCTTCACTGTCATTTACGAAAGAAAATTTAGCAGGAAAATCTCATCAACCTTTGGTTCACGAAGTGGTTCACTAGATTCTCTACTATTAGAAGAAAATATAGAAGATCTAGCCCTAGAAGAAGATGGAGTAACACTAACCCTAGAAGTTAGCGGGGGAGTAATGTTACGTGGAGAAGAAGAACCTCTAGAAGGTGTTGAACCCAAGCTCCTTAATCTACCGCCCCTCTTACTCCAGATCGGAGCAGAAGAAGGAGATAATTCATCTACTATATATACTTTCTTTTTTGGTTCTTGATTTGAAGAAGACATATTTGCATGAAAGAGGAACTTACACGAAGTGAAAGAACGTTAGAAGTTTTTCATAGAAGCAAAGTCACAAAGGCAACCGTCAAAAAATGGATAAAACACTTATGTGAAAGTCATTATTAAAAATGTCACTTTTTGACTAATGCAGCCGCAAAAAGCCCTAACAGGCGCTGATGAATTGCTGAATCAGTCCGAAAATACCACGTGGCACATGCATTAAATGGAAGTGACAAGCGAACCGTACGTTCAGAGATAGGTGCAATGGTATGAGTGAAACAACGTCAAAATTTTCCTGAAAGAAATGAGTATCCACTTAACAAATATTTAATTGATAAATAAATTGTAAGTAGGGGGACTATATGTATTGGTAAAAAATAGACTTCACACGTGTAATATTTCTGATGACAAAGCAACCTATGTGGAACCATGGAAACATGAAAGCTGGATAAGAGTTTAGAAAGAGGTACGAGACAAAGAGATACAGAATAATACACCCACGAGACAATAAGAAGCGAGAGCCCTAGTCTAATTGAGGAGTTGAAGAGACACAATTAGAATGAACCAGGGTAGAATAAAGGGCAGATTCAAAGATCTTCAATCGATGAGCCAAAACGTTACAGAATTTCATGCAACAGTTACGATTACCTATTGTAACGTTACATTGATGGTATAATTAATCATTAGTTCTCAATCATTAAGAAGAGTAGACGTTATATTATAAAATTACCTATAAAAGGGAGTACAATCTCACTTGTATGGACACGTATGAACCACTATTGGAATATATTTACATTTCTCGGCTCTTACTATTTTCCTATTTTGAAAATCAAATTTCTATTATTATTCTTAGTGAATTTTCTTGGTTATCAGAAGCCCGAGTACTTCTTAAAATAGCTTTGACTAATACTCTGGTTCATTGGTTAAACAACTACTATAGAGAAATACTTGGAACAGGTGCCATCCGGCTGTGATGAGGAGAGTTTCGATAGTAAAGACTCCGTTGGTCCTTCTTGAAGTGTCTTTCCCCCAGCTTAGTGCTTGTCTTCTGAAGCTTTTAGGTTTTCTATGCCTTTTTTATGTTTTGTCCATTTTAGGTCGCATGGATCCTATGTTTTTGTCCTTTTTTGCGAGTAAATGATATTTTCTCCTGCCTCACAAAATACAAACTTTCTCGGGTATGTATATAACAAAAATATTTTTCTATTTTATAAATGCTTGTTTGCTTTCTTTTTGCACTTTTCGTAATTTTCTTGCTCTGTTCTTGGCACAACATTATTTGAGTATTGTATTGTGAATAGAGAACTCTTTAAAAGTTAAGGAATGGTATCGGGCTATACGAAGCCATAGAGTTTAGTGTGTATTTTAAGAAAAAAAATTGATGGTCTCTAATCTCGAGCTTAGTCTATATTGTTAAGGGAACAAATAAGGTATGAACCGACCCCCTTGGATTCCTTCTATCAAGTTCCAGTACGCATTTTGGCCTTTCTTGGAAACGTCCTCCCACTTTCATCATCACCGAAACTCTAAGGTCATCTTCAATTTTCATCTTGATTGTATATCTATGGTACACTTCGTTACAAGTCTTAGTAGGGAATTCCAGCAAACTCTCCTTGAACTTCCATGAAGCATCAGAGTTGTTTGTGTTAATACCATCAGTAAATGCGGCTACAACAAAATCCCCTAGTATTATGGGAATTTTCATTTTTCCCGTTGGAATCTCTCCTCAAAGCTTTGGAGCAACTCATCCTCTCGTTATTTTATCTGAAAAAAGTCTTCCTTGTAGGTTTCTACCTTTCATGCCCCAGCATGGGCCTTCATGAAACATCTGCAAGCATATCAAAAGAATAAATACAATATGTAGGTAAAACTGTATACAACGATAAAGATGTCTTTGTGAGTGTTTAGATAAATTTCTTGAGCATGATAGATTCAATCACGTGTAAGTGTAAGTCATTCCCATTTATGTCGGTTGTATAGGCTGTCTGTAATGACCCGGCAAAATGATTTGAGTATTTTAGCCTCGTTTCCCCTATTTGATGCCAGCATAAAGTGTGTTTGTGATAACATGACTTTATGGGGTGATTATTTTGGTTTTGGGAAGGTTTTAAAGTAAAATTGGACACTTAGTCCCAATGTTAGAAGGTTAAGTTTAAAGAGTCGACCGAAGTTGGACTTTTGTGTAGACGACTCTAGAATGGAGTGTTGATTTCAACAGCTTCGTATGGAAATTTTGGACTTAAACGTATGTCCGGATTTGTATTTGTAGGTCTGTAGGTTGATTTGAAGCTTTTTGGCGAAAGTTGGAAAGTTTGACCAAGAGTTAACTTTGTTGATATCGAGTTCAGATTTTGGTTTCGGAAGTTAATAGGAATGTTGTGTCAGTTGGGGCTTCTATGCAAAATTTGAGGTCATTCGGAGTTGATTTATTATGGTTCGGTATGATTTTTGGAAGTTGGAACTTCATTATTTCATTAGGATTGAATTGGTGTGTATTTCATGGTTTTAATGTTTTTCTGTGCGATTTGAGGCCTCGAGTAGATTTGTGTTGTTTTTTTGGATTGCTTGTGTTATTGGAAGGGGTCTCGGGGCCTATGGTATGTTTCTGATGGGTTTCAAATTGTTTCCATCATGTCAGGACTGCTCATTTTACGCTTCTATTTTCCTTCTTTGCATTCACAAAGAGGCTGTCACGATCGTGAAATGTAAGTTGTTGGCACGGTGATTGTTCATTGCATTTGCGGAAGGGAGATTTCATTTGTGAAGCTTTGGGAGGCAGAAGGCATCGCGATCGCGTGAGTAATATCGCGTTGGCGTAGTAAAAGGAAACCAGCTAGGGTATCAGGCCTTAAGCCTTTGCGTTCGCAGAAGAGGGGACGTGTTCGCGTAGGCATGGCAATGTTATTCATCACGTTCGCGAATTGGTTATGACATTCACGTATAATTTTTTGGAAGCTTACGGAGTTTGTTATTAGTGATCGCGAAGGGTATGCCTGGGCCGACTTTAAGTACTGTATTTTTCGAGAGTTTTTGTTCTTTTAACATATTTTATGTTGTGCAGCTCGATTTAGGGTGATTTAGGGTGAGAGTTTCATCACAATTGAAGAGGTTAATGATATTTAATCACTTTTGATGATAGATGTTTATTATTACACCTAGATTATGTGGATTTAAGGTGAAATTTGGGGATTTTAGGCTATGTTATTGGAGAGTGAAATTTGATGATTTGGAGGTCATTTTGTGGTTGGAATACGATGAAATATGTATGGTTGGACTCGTAATTGAATGGGTGTTTAGAATTTGTGAGTTTGAACGGGTTCTGAGGTACAAGATTGGTGTTATCATTTTGGATTGGCTTTTTTATTTGAGTTAAAGATCTTAGCTTTATCTTTTTGAATTGGTTCATATGGCTTTTATTGATGTTATTAAGTTAGTTTTGCTAGATTTAAGTCGTCCGGATGTTGATACACGTGGGAAAGGATTGTTAGATGAGTGATTTGACTCTCTTGATGTAAGTATCTTACCTAAACTTAGTTGAGGCATTAGTTGCCTGAATTATTTGTGATAGCTTTGTGCTATAAGTTGCACATATGTGTGGGGTTGAGCCCATCCAGAGTACTATTTCATGCTCGGGTTAGTGCTTATGATATGATATGCGTTGATTTAATTGCTAAGGATTATGTTGTGATGTATCTCCTATTTGTACCCCTCATGTGAGCTATTTGTACTACAATTGATGTTATGTTGAGGTTATTCTCCTGATTGAATTTGATAAACAACTATTTCTTGTTAAAATTGTCTGATTGAGTTGTGATAGAACATATTGCACATGCCTACGCCATAGCATGTCATTTATTCCAGTTGAAGAGTATGAAACTTCATATTCATTAACCATGTACATGTAGTCTTGTATATCCACTTTTTGTGTGATACGATCAGGATTGGTAGCATATGAACACGTTGGGCGGATGATGATTATTGGCACGTGATTTTACCATGCGGTTGGTATCATTAGAACGTGAGTTGTCCTTGTGCATCCAGATACTGATATTATTGGAACGTGAGTTGTCCGGACAGTACGTGACTGTTCTATGTGGTTTGATATTATTATAAAGTGAGTTGTCCGTGCAACACGTGAGTTGTCCGTGCAACATGTGGATATGGATCCACCCTCTCACGTGCCTTCTTGATTGTGTGTACACAGAGTTTATATTCACTCATCAGTGGTTTGGTATTGTATTGGAAATTTTGAGGAAAAGCTGGCTAGTGTTATTTGGTTATTGCATTTCATCTTCACTTGCAATTTCCATGATTGTTTACTTGAATTACTTGCATATCATATTTATATGATGGATCATTGCCAGAGTAGAGTACTTGAGTAAATGTCTACAGCAAGGTGGTATTTTCCGTGATTTCATAATTGATCATATTACTAATTTGTACGTGTTGAATTTATAAAATGTATAGGTTTTATAATGAATATTATTATAATTCTCGCTTTTAATACTCGCCGAGCTTAGTTATGATACTCGATGGTTACATGGGGTCGGTTGTACTTATACTACACTCTGCACTTTATTGTGCAGATCCAGATGTCATACCCAATCACCACTAGCAGAGTTTTTGATTGCCGAGTTTTACGAGAGACGAGGCAGAGCTGCATCCCGATCGCAGTCTTGGTGTCTCTTTCTATTTGTACTGTTCTCTTTATATTAACACAACATTGTTATTTATGTTTCATTGTTGTTAATTTTAGACTTATGTCAATTCTGTCATTTCTGCTATTATGGTTCATTGTTGTTAAGTCTGGCTTGCCTAGCATATGTGTTAGGCTCCATCACAACTAATTGGGTTTTTGCGTCGTGATAAGTTTGAATTAGAGTCCGAGGTTCATAGGTTCTATGGGTCATGAGCTAGTTAGTAGTCTTGTGGATCGGTATGG
Organism: Nicotiana undulata; assembly: GCA_005239495.1. Classification (NCBI taxonomy): domain Eukaryota; kingdom Viridiplantae; phylum Streptophyta; class Magnoliopsida; order Solanales; family Solanaceae; genus Nicotiana; species Nicotiana undulata. The sequence continues at coordinate 37,824 of ML281127.1, read as the reverse complement.
AGACGTCTATACTTATCTTTGACAGGCTACCAAACTATTAGGAAAACTTCTCCTTCTAACATTCTTGTCATGCGGATTTGTTATTTCAAAAGTTTGAACCTTGACTCTTCTATTCTCTCATAGATAGTGAGGACACATGTGACTGGATAAGGCAGATGGGCACCAATACCACTAGTTAGGACCACGATAGTTCAGTGCGCGTTAGAGTCCTAGGTGGGGCTCGCACTACAGCTAGGACAGCACCTATGGAGCCACCAGTTGCTCCAACTGAGGAGCAAGTTCCAGATACTATTGACATTGTGGGACCATCTCAGACACCAATGGTTCCTATTGTTATTTTCGGTCTTCATGAGGCTTTGGCTCATATTTGACTTTGTGCATGAGCTTGGCTCAGGCTGTCATGGTCCCAGTTGCCCCAGCTACCTCAAAGGTTGCGGGAGGTGCCTAGACTCACATCGCCCGTACTCCATAGCAGCTAGCTCAGGGTCATAAAACACCTAGGGTGTTACCAGTGCAACCAATTATTGTTGCTCGGGCTAAGGATGGTCTACCTATGACTGATGCAGAGTACATGAGGTTGGAGTGGTTTAGGAGGCTTAAACCATGGAGTTTTGTGGAGGAGAGTTAGAGGATGCTTAGGATATTTTGGACTGGTGTGAACAGAGTCTTCATATAGTAGGTATTTTTGACATTATTAGGGTTGCATTTACTGCTTTTCAGCTAACAAGGTCAGCCTACAGTGGATAGCAGACTTAGGAGTTAGGCAAGCAACCTAGTGTAGTGCCACTTACATGGCATGAGTTCTCCGTTCTCTTTTTAGAGAAGTTTTCCCCACATACACGAAGAGAGAAGCTACGAAGAGATTTTGAGTAGCTACGTTAAGGGGATATGACTGTGGACCGGTACGTCATGAGGTTTGCAAATTTTGCATGACGTGCAATATGGGTAGATCCCACATAGAGGGAAAACATTAGGGCCTCAAATATAGTTTATGTTACAGCTTGTCTCGAGAGGTTGAGATGGATGCTAGGTTTGACCAGGTGGTTGAGATCGTTAGGAGATTGGAGCAGGTTTGGAGGCTTGATCATGAGAAGAAGGAGGCCAAGAGGCTTCGGGACTAGGTGGTTCCCGTAGTGCCTCATCTAGAGGCTAATCACATTAAAGCAGAGGTCATCCTTTTAGACTCGCTCAGACAACTCATCATGTTCCACGTGGTTCTTGAGTTAGCCACAACTCATACAATGCTCACCCAACTCAATCATCATTCAGTGCATTTCCGGCACCGAGTTCTTACTGTGCTTCATCTGTTCAGGGTTCTACAGGTAGTTATTCAGACTATTAGTGACAGCAGCTTCATGAGCAGAGGTTTGCATTTAGTGTGGGGACCAGAGTCATCTCAAGAGGTATTACCCCAGACTTCTGGTCAAGGTCCCATGGTAGAGCTAGAAACCTATGATATCAACACCAGCACCTGCGCCACTCGTATAGCCAGTTAAGGATCGGGTTCAGTCAACTTAAGGTCGCCCTAGAGGGAGAGGTCAGACAAGCGGTGGTCATGCCCATTGTTTTGCATTTCCAGCCAGGATAGAGGCAGTTGATGCAGACGTCGTGATCATATGTATTTTTTTAGTGTGCCACAATGATGATTCCATGTTATTTTACCATGGTTGTACTTATTTATATGTGACATCATACTTTTCTCGTTATTTGATATGCCTCGTGATTCTTTAGTTATGCATGTTCATGTATCTACATCGTTGGGTGGTGGTATTATTATGGACCGTGTGTATCAGTTGTGTGTGGTGACTATTGGGGTTTATGAAATGAGAGTTTATATTTTACGTCTTAGCATGGTTGATTTTGACGTGAGTTTGGGAAAGGATTGGTTGTCGCCATGTCACGCTAAGACTGTGACGTCGGCAATGCATGGGTTTCCTACGGTTAAGCGGAGAGGTTCCCTATATTATGTTTTGAGTAGGGTGATTTCATACTTGAAGGCTCAATGGATGGTTAAAAAGGGACGTCTGGCGTACTTGGCTTGTGAGGGATGTTAGTGTTGATACTTCTATTGTTGAGTCAATTACGGTAGTGAGAAACTTCCAAATTTGTTTCCTACAGACCTGTCGAGCATGCTACCTGACAAGGACATTGATTTTAGTATTGATCTGGTGTCGGCCACTCAACCCATCTCTATTTTACCGTATCACATAGCATATATAGGTTGAAAGAGTTGAAGGAACAATTATAGGAGCTAATTGATAAGGGGTTCATCTGACATAGTGTGCCTCCTTAGGGTGCAACGATTCTATTTATGAAGAAGAAGTATTGCATTATGAGGATGTGTATTGACTAAAGGAAGTTGAACAGGTTACTATGAAAACAAGTATCAACTTCCATGCGTTGATGACTTATTTGATCAACTTTAGGGTGCCAGAGTTTTCTCGGTTATTGGTTTGAGGTCGGGGTATCATCAGTTGAAGATAAGAGATTTAGATATTCCCAAGACGGCTTTCTAGACCCACTATGGTCACAATAAGTTTCTGATGTCTTTTGGTCTGACCAATTCCCAACAGCCTTTATAACTTGATGAATAATATATTTTAACCATATATTGATTCCTCCATCATAGTTTTCATTGATGAAATATTGGTGTATTCACGCAGCCAAGAGAATCTTGAGCAGCATCTGAGGATTGTGCTCTAGACTTTGAGGGAAAAGAAGTCATATGCTAAATTTTCCAAGTGTGAGTTCTGCCTTAATTCAATGGCGTTGTCTTGGCACGTGGATTCAAGTGAGGAGATTAAGGTAGATCTGAAAGTGATTGAGTCAGTTTAGAGTTGGCCCACACCGTCTTCTATAATTGAGATATGGCATTTCCATGGTTTGGCCGGGTACTATCGCTATTTTGTGGAGGTTTTCTCGTCCATTACTGCACCTTTGACTATATTGGCCAAGAAAGGGCACCCCATTAGGTAGTGTGATGAGTGTGAGGAGAGCTTTTAGAAGTTCAATACAGCCTTGACTAAAGCTCAAGTTCTAGTTTTGCCTTCAGGATCAGGTTCTGATATAGTTTATTGTGATGCTTAACAGATTGGCATTGGATGTGTGTTGATGTAGGAGGATAGAGTGATTCCTTATGCTTCGCGTTGGTTGAAGCCCCATGAGAAGAACTACCTTGTACATGATTTGGAGTTGTAAACCATTGTTCACGCATTGAAGATTCGGAGGCACTATCTATACAATGTATCTTGTGAGGTATTCATAGATCACATGAGTCCACAACACTTATTAAAGAAAAAGGATATGAAATTAACGCAATGAAGGTGGTAAGAGATACTAAAGGACTATGATATATCCATTCTTTATCATCCGGAAAAAGGCCAATGTAATAGTTGATTCTTTGAGTAGGAAAGCTGAGAGCATGGGGAGTCTTACTTATATTCTAGTTAGGGAGAGATCGTTAGCATTAAATTACAGCCTTTAGACAAACGGTTTGTAAGGTTGGATATTTCAGAGCCTAGTCGGGTTCTTGCTGGCGCGCTTTCATGGTCTTCTTTGTACGAGCGCATCAAGGTGCGTCCGTTTGATGATCCCCACTTTCTTGTCCTAAAAGACATAGTGTAGCACGGTGATGCTAAGGAGGTTACTATTTGAAATGATGGGGTATTGAGGATACATGGTCGGATCTATGTTCCAAATATGGATGGTTTACGAGGGTTGATACTTGAGGAGGCCCATTTTTTGTGGTATTTCATTCATCCAGCTACCGCAAAGATTTATCAGGATTTAAGGCAGCACTATTGGTGGCAGAGGATGAAGAAAGATATCGTTGAGTATGTTGTTCGGTGTTGGGCTTCCACGGACCTTGAAGAAATTTGATACATTATGGGTTATTATGGATAGACTGACCAAGTCAACACATTTCATTCTAGTGTTGAATATCTGCTATTCAGAGTAGCTGGCTCGGATTTACATTCGTAAGATTGTTTGCCTTCATGGTGTGCCTGTATCTATTATCTCAGATCGAGGCACTCAGTTCACATTGTAGTTTTGGAGAGTGGTGCAGCAAGAGTCGGGCACAGAGGTCAAGCTGAGTATAACATTTCATCCCCATACAGACGGACAATCTGAGTGCACTATTCATATCTTGGAGGACATGTTACATGCATGTGTTATTGGTTTTGGGGGTCCATGGGATCAGTTTCTTCCGCTAGCAAAGTTTTCCTAGAACAACAACTATCTATCGAGTATCTAGATGGCTCCTTATGAGGCCTTATATGGGAGGAGATGTCATTCTCATGTTTGTTGGTTTGAGCCTGGAGAGGCTAGATTGTTGGGCAGTATTTTGGTCTGTGATTCTTTGGAGAAGGTAAAGTAGATCCAGAAGCGACTTCGTACAACACTGTCCAGGTAGAAGAATTATACGGATAGGTAGGCTTGTAATGTTGTTTATATGGTGGGTTAGAAGGTTCTACTCGTAGTTTCTCCCATGAAGGGTGTGATAAGGGTCAAGAAAAAGGGCAAGTTAAGCCCTAGGTATATTAGTCTATTTGAGGTTCTTGAGAGAGTGGGAGAGGTAGCCTATAGACCTGCCTTGTCACCTAGCCTATGAGGGGTACATCCAGTGTTTCATGTATCTATGCCCCGAAAGTATTGTGGCAATCCATCTCATGTTTGCACTTCAGCACATAGCAGCTGGACGAGGATCTGACTTATGATGTGGAGCCTTTGGCCATTTTGAACTAGATGGTTCGGAAGTTGGGGTCGAAGAATATAGCTTCGGTTAAGGTCAATTAAAGAGGCTAGCCAATTGAGGGGGCTACTGGGTAGATCAAACGGGAGATGCAGAGCAGATATCCACACTTATTTGAGCCTCCATATATGATTCTAAACCTGTTTGAGGACGAAGTTTAAGATGGGGAGAATGTAGCGACTCGGCCGGTTGTTTTGAGTATTTTAGCCTTGTTTCCCCAATTTGATGTTTACTTATGTGTGTTTGTGGGTTTTATGACTTTCGAGGGTGATTGGTTTGGTTTCAGGGAGGTTTCGGAGTGAATTGGGACACTTAGTCCAAAAGTTGGAAGCTTAAGTTGAAAGAGTTGAGTGGAGTTTGACTTTTGTGCGACTCCGGAATGAAGCTTTGCTAATTTCAACATCTTCGTATGGTGAATTTTGACATATGAATGTGTATGTATTTGGATTTTGAGGTCCTAGGTTGATTCGAAACCTTTTGGCTAAAGTAGGAAAGTTATAGGTTGAAACGTTTGCCCAAGAGTTGACTTTGCTGATATCAACTTTGGATTTGGGTACGTAAGTTGGAATAGGATCGTTTGTGTCATTTGGGACTTGTATGCAAAATTTGAGGTTATTCGGAGTTGATTTGATATCGTTCGACATGAGTTTTGAAAGTAGAAAGTTCATTAGTTCATCAGGCTTGAATTGGGGTGCGATTCATGGTTTTGATGTTGTTTTTTGTGATTTGAGGCCTCGAATAGGTTTGTGTTGTGTTTTGGAATTGGTTGGTGTGATTGGACAGGGTCCCAAGGGCCTCATATTTTTGCGGATGGGTCTCGAACCATTTCCATCATGTCAGGACTGCTGATTCTGTGCTTTTTGTTTCCTTCTTTGCGATCGTGAAGAGGCTGTCATGAACGCGAAAGGTAAGTTGTTGGCAGAGAGATTGTTCATCGTGTTCGCGGAAGGGAGCTCGTTTTCGGGAAGCTTTAGGACACAAAAGGAATCGTGATTGCATGAATAATGTCGCGTTCACGTAGTAGAGAGAGACAAGCTAGGGCATCAAGCATTAAGCCTCCGCGTTCGCAAAACATCAGACGCGTTCACGTAGGCATGGCCGTGTTGGTCATCACATTCGCGACCTGGTTGTCCCGTTCACATAGAAGGCTTTGGCAAAATTAGGAGTTTGTTATTTGCGATCGCGAAGGAATTTCCGCGATCGTTAAGGGTAGGCGTTAGGAGACTTTATGTACTCAATATTTTGAGGGTTTTTGTCATTTAAAATATTTTGAGCAATGGAGCTCGGTCTAGGGCAATATTTTGAGAGCTTTTCATCACAATTGAAGAGGTAAGTGATCTTTACTCACTTTTGATGATTCATATTGATTACCCATTGATTATTGCACCTAGATTATGTGGATTTAATGTGAAATTTGGAGAATTTTTTACGCTAATTAATCGATTAGAAAGTGGAAATTTCAGACTGAGTTAATATGAGGTCAGCGCTAAGAGACTTTTTTAAGAAATTACTTAAGTCAAGTTCTTGTGCTATATATCGTTCGTTCTCCCCACTTATGAATCACATCACTCCCTTTTGCCTGATGTTCTTAGAAGAGGGAATGTTTCAGAATTAGACACTTTGTTTTAGCCCTTTTTCGTTTTTGCATCTTTATCCCATGCTTTCCGTTCGTCAACAACCAACCAAAGTGCTCTATACTTCTTCACTACTCGTACAGGCTTGGCGTCACTATGTTATTGGAGAGCGAAATTTGATGATTTGGAGGTCAATTTTTGGTTGGAGTTGGATGAAATTAGTATGGTTGGACTCGTAATTGAATGAGTGTTCAGAATTTGTGAGTTTGATAAGATTTCAAGGTGCAAGCCCAGGGTTGACTTTTTAATTTGAGTTAAATATCTTAACTTTATATATTGGAATCGTTTTCTATGGCATTTTTTATAGTATTAAGGTTTTTGACTAGATTCTAGTTGTCCGGAGGTTAATACACGCCGGACGGGCTTGTTAGAGGAGTGATTTGGCTTGCTTGATGTAAGTATCTTACCTAAATGTGGTTGAGGCACAAGTTGCTTGAATTCTTCGCGATAGCTTCGTGCTATAAGTGGCGCATATGTGAGGGGTTTAGCCCATATGTGTGTACTCGGGTATTATTTCATGCTCGAGGTAGTGCTTAGGTTATGATATGTCTTGATTTAATGTTATGATTCTTGTTGTGATGTATCTCCTATTTGTACCCTTTTAATGAGCTATTTGTACCACAGTTGAGGTTATGTGGAGGTTATTCTCCTGATTGAATCTGATATACAACTCTTTCATGATGAATTTGTCTGATTGAGTTGTGATAGCACACATTGCATATGCCCGCACCATAGCATGTCATTTATGACAGTTCAGGAGTATGAAACTTGATATTCATTGATCATGTACATGTATTTCTTGTATATCTTATTTTGTGTGATATGAGCTGGACTGGTAGCCTATGACCATGGTGGACGGATTGTGATTATTAGCACATAAGGTTTCACGACCCAGCCTAGTGCCGCGACGGATAATCGACACTAAGTGTCGGTCAGCACTAAGATTGCTGATAATCTTATAATCATGAATATAAATGGAAAAACTAAAGAAGCATAAACATGGATGACAAGAACTCTACAATCTGAAAAGCTGACAAGGCTAACACTAGCTGACATATAAAAACATACTAACTGCACAAGTGCATATCTATAGTCCTCTAGGAGTGTTGAACTGAAAAAGTACTGGACAGAACAGGAGCCCCTCATATCCAAACTAGATGACTGTACACATACCAAATGATAAGTAACTCCGGAAATAAGTAGAGTGACTACAACAGCTGGTGGATGTCCTACAAATGTGGCTGAAGCACAGATTTATCTGTACCTGCACCGCATAAAATGCAGCACCCTAGAATGGGACATGAGTACGATATTACAAAGTATATAGGGTGTAAAGCATATGTAAAGAATACTAAAGTATGACTTGAAGATGAAAATTTGAATATAAGCTGAAAGCTAAACAAGATTCTTAACTGGCAACTCATCTGGAACATAACCAAAGTATAAGCTGAAACTAACTACTATCTGAACTGGTACATGTATGGTGTTATGGGCTATATCCCCCCTCCCCCAATCAATTAACAGTACATCTGAACTAGCCTAATGTATAGTCGTGCAATGCAAATTGTAGCTATACATGCGTATATATCATGACTAACGGGTGTTATGGTCTATAAACCCCCATCAAGTAAATATACAATCAATAGGCCCGACTGGTGTTATTGGCTATCCCCCCCCCCCCAACATATAATCAATTGGTCTCGCTGACATTATGGGCTATATCCCTCAGCATATTATCAATTAGCCTAGATGGCGTTATGGGCTATCCCCGCAGCATATAAGCAATAGGCCTCAATGGCGTTAGGAGCTATATCCCTCAGCATAATCAACGTAAGCAGGTATGAGGCATAACACAGGTGGCATCATCATATGGACTCAAGAGACCATGAAAAAAACCATAAACGTAATCACAATCGTAACCTGGCGCTCGTCATCCATAAGTTTGACTGAGGAGCCTATCCCCATTTTAGGGAGAAACTGAGTATGCACATGAAATACTAAGGCTAATTTATATCATCAAGATTCCTCTAGAATCAATTTAGAACTAAGGAACTCAAGATTTGTCCATTCTTCAAATTTCAAAAACTTTTGGCAGACTTTCCCCTAAAACTTTACGATCTCCAAAAACAATAGCAAGCACCAAAATATACACGGAAATGGATACATGGAAAATATTATAACATAAACTAAAGGATATCAATTATCCACAATAGTGTCAAATAATCGACAAAACAGAATTATGAACGTAATGTCGGCTCATAGTGGCTAACATGTGACGTGAAAGTCTATATATGAGTTGGGAATAATCTAAGCATCAGCACATGGTAATGAAGCTTATATAATATCAAATGAATATATTAGGATCATATGGGCGGTAGGTATACATAAAAACATCAAAGTAACGTAAAAAACAGAAGTACAGATAGCATATGCAAAAATGGCGATTTTCCTTTTCTTTTTTTGTTGTGTTTGGAAGTTCCAACATAAACTAGTTTCTTACATAATTAACATATGGAATTGAAAAATACTCAAGGATACAATATATGCTGATATTTCCCTTGAGAAACTCTTAAAAGATAAAGAAGAAAGTCTAGAACATAGCTAAACCAAATCACGCCGAACACGAAACGAAACCCTACATAACTTATGTGTTCTTGCTTTCGAACCTTGTTCCCTTTGATCCACACCCTTAATTATGCTTGTATAACTAAAACACAGAGATGTAAATCTTCCTTAGCCATGAAGCTCTTTCCAAAACTTGATATATAAGGATAAAGGAGGACAAAGTCTTAACTATGTCGTAAGGATTGCGTTGATATGTTCGCCTCTTGATTTTGAGTTGCGAATGATGGAATTGCTTCAAAACCCTAGGAATGTGCTTAGGATGCCTAGAGAGATTTTTTAGGTATGATATCGGGTCAAAATAAGGCTTGTAAGCACGTGATTTTTGCCGATTATATAATCCTACACAAAATTCAATAAAATTATTTAATTTTTGAGATTTTATTGAATTTAAAGGTTGTTTGTGAATTGTTTTTGCATCGTGTGATCATAACGCATCCTTTAAGATTTGTAAAAAATATAAAACAATAACGAGAACATTTTAAACCTTTATTATTTGGCGTAATTAGATTATTGATGATTATTTGCATAAGTTGATCATTTCACTAAGGAAATTATAAAATTAGTCATTTAAATAAGTATGGGTATTAAACTAATGGTTTATATTCACTCATTAGTAAGTTATAATTAAGATAGAACCAATTAGTATATTTTTAGAATTTTAGTTAGAATTAATTAAATTAGCTAATTAACTAAAATTGCTAAAAAGAGAAATCTAGGCCAAACTACCCAAGACCAATTCTCCTTCTCCTAATACCCATTATACCCAGCCCATATCAAAACAACCCGTCTGTCCACCAAACACCCATCCAAACGACCCCGTTTTGTCCCCTTGAGCCCCTAGCTGTTGGATCTCATTGATCCAACGGTCCTAAAATAAGCACCCCCGTCACTATATAACTGTTTCACCTACCCCCACCCCCCCTTCATTTTGACAAGTCTAACACCCCCCTCTCTTAACCCTTCTCTCTAGTCTCTCTCTCAACCCACCGGGATACGCCTGGAGCCGCCACTGGACCACCCTAGTCCCACCCTGCCGAGCTCCGCCGGCCGGAAATCGCCTCCGACGGCGAAGCTTCTCTAATCGACTCCAATTTTTAACCAGATGATCCCCACGGACTCCTAACCCCCGTCCCACTATAAATTTCCCCAAAAATCCAATCAATCTTCGTTAATTTCAAATCTGGAAAAAGAAACCCTAACCTTCTTCTACAAGACGACTCGAAGACCTTCCATGACGACCCAGCCGGTCATTTTGCGTATTACAACCCAGTTCCCTTAAATGAAACCTTCCATAGCGGCTACTCGTGCCTTATCACTTGCGGGAGCGGGTGGTTCGGGATTTGGAAATGATTTGAGTGGTTTAGGAACACTTGGTTCCTTAAGGTTGGCCTATTTGGCCAAGTTTGACTTCGGTCAACATTTTGAGCAAACGATCTCGGAATCATGTTCTGACAGCTCCAGTAGCTCCGTATGATTATTTCGGACTTGGGCATATGTTCGGCTCAGGTTTCTGACAACCCGGGAGCATTTCGGCGCCCGAAATGGAAATCAGGATTTCCTTAAGTTTGGAATTTGGCTTGAAACGGGACTTTATGCTATCGAGGTCCGAATGGAATTCTGGGACCGGGAATAGTTTCGTATAGTCATTTATGACTTGTCTGCAAAATTTGAGGTCATTCCAATTAGTATAGACCCATTCGGCACAATGAAATGAATTCTAGAAATTTCAAAGTTATTAAGTTATGATTTCAGAGGTTTTGGAGGGTGATTTTGAGTATTAGCGATGTTATGTGTGTTCCGTAAGCTCGAGCAAGCCTGTATAATGATTTGGGACCCGTTGGTATGTTTTGACGGGGGCTCGAGTAGGACCAGATGCCTCCCGCACCCCGCACGAGGCCAAAAACCATTGCTAGTGCAGCTACTTCTGGTGTGACCGCACCTGCGGTCTCTCAATCGCAGGTGCGAGTCCGCACCTGTGGTCCAGCCTTCGTAGGTGCGACCCCCATCGCAGGCGCGACCCTTCTTCCGCAGGAGCAGGACCGCTGGTGCGGACTCCTTCTCCGCAGGTGCGATGCCCAGGGTCCCATGCCCTTTTGTGCAAGGGCGATGATATTCTCGCAAGTGCGAGACCACACCTGCGGTCCCAAAGTCGCAGGTGCGGAAATCACTGTTGCCAGCCCCTTTAAATGTCCAAAAATACGGGTTTTACTCATTTTTATCCACCATCAACCTCCATTAGAGAGCATCCAAGTTTGAGCAACACCTCCCATGACCACCCACTTTATAGGTAAGTAATTCTCTTCTATTTTTCACTATTATGCATAGAATTAAACGGGTTTAATTCATAAAGAATAAAAAATCATAAAATTTGGATAGAAATTCTAGGGCTTTGAATAAATTGGTGAATTATTCATTCGAGGCTATGAATCCTTGTATAAATCACATAACTTCGATCCTTAGACTTCGGGTAGGAGATTTCTTCAAGAATTTTCAAAATCCAAACGTGTGGGCCCGGGGTCAAAATTCCGGAAATGGTCAAGAATTCTTAATTTTAGGATTTCTTGTTAATTCTTCTTCTTGGAACCTAAAGTAATTAAATTATACCATGTTTGGTTAGTTGCGAGCCGTCGAGGGTGAATTTCGGAGATTCGGGCGCATCCTTGATCTGAGGGGTGACAACGTCACGAGGTGAGTCTCCTTTCCAAACTTGTAAGGTGGAAATATCCCCGTAGGTTCCTTGTTTGCTATGTGCACATGTTGAGGGGGCCGCGTACATACCAAGTGATGAGAGTCCGTATGTGGTGACTATATTGCTATGTCGGGTAGCCGTAGGACCCACGAGCATCCCATTTCGTGCCTTATTTGAACCATTGTATGTATTATAAATTGTGTTTAATGTTGAAATGACATGGGAGAGGTAAAAATATGATGATGCAAATCCTAATTGGCTATCAGTGATATGATATTGACACAATCCTGTTGAGTTCACGATCGAGTCGGTACCCGTAGGTACCTACATGTGAATACTATTACTATCGAGTCAGCACACGAGTCGCAGGCATGATGCTCGATCGTGGGGAGCTTATTAATATTGATTCAGCACACGAGTCGCAGGCATGATGCGCGATCGTGAGGAGCTTATTACTATCGAGTCAGCACACGAGACGCATGCATGATGGGCGATCGTGGGGAGCTTATTACTATCGAGTCGGCACACGGGTCGCAAGCATGATGTGCGATCGTGGGGAGCTTATTACTATCGAGTCAGCACACGAGTCGCAGGCATGATGCGCGATCGTGGGGAGCTTATTACTATCGAGTCAGCACACGAGTCGCAGGCATGATGCGCGATCGTGGGGAGCTTATTACTATAGAGTAAGCACACGAGTCGCAGGCATGATGCGCGATCGTGGGGAGCTTATTGCTATCGAGTCAGCACACGAGTCGCAGGTATGATTCGTGATCGTGGGGAGCTTATGACCTCAGACCTTATGACCTACCTTATGACTCTGGCCGGTTGTCTTGTCCGTGTCGGTATATTTATACTTGAGTCTGGATCACATATGACAGTATTGGCAAGGTATTGTTGAATAAGAGGAATTGGTACTTGGTGTTCTTACTTGTGTTACATTATGTGTTCATATACTTGTTGTTTACTTTTTCGCATGCTTATTGCTTTAGCCTTATCTAATTCTATATTATGTTGCTGGACCTTAGTGAGTATCTAGTCGACCTCTCGTCACTACTTCTTCGAGTTTAGACGGGATACTCACTGGGTATATTTTTATATATATGTACCCATGCTGCACTTTCTTTCCTTTTCTGTACTTGATTGTACAGGTCCGGAGGCTGGTCCATCTGACTTTCAGGCCGGTGCTAGATATTGATAGCGTGGTCATACTTCACGGTGAGCCGTTTTCCTGGCGACTTCCTAGCAGCACCCTGGAGTTTCTTTTCTTATACTCTCTATCTATTTCATTCAGACTAAGACCTTGTACATATTGTAGTCATTGTATATTCAGTAGTTGCCCGTGACACTAGTTCCTGGCACACACGCGGTATATATTTTGGGTTTTGGGTTGTATATATATATATATGTTTTATTTCGGCTTTGTAATTACTATGTGTTTACCTTCACTCAAGGCTATATCATGTTAGTTGTTTTAAAATGGTAATTATTGATTTGTTTGATCGAATGGGAAGGGTATCACTTAGTGAAGGTTATATCGGCTTGCCTAACCCCGCTGTTGGGTGCCATCGCGACTTGAATTAGGATTTGGGTCGTGAAAATGTGGTATCAGAGCTTTAGGTTCACGTAGTCTCACGAGTCAGGGGCAGACCCAGTAGAGTCTTGCGGATCGGTACGGAGACGTCTGTACTTATCTTCAGGAGGCTATAGGATGTTAAGAAACTCATTTTGTTCGTATCCTATCGTGCAATCAATGATGTACTCAAACATGATCTTATATTCTCACACAGATGGTGAGAAAGCGTGCTTCTCATGTACCTGATCTGGGAGAGGCCGCTACCCCCTCCACTCGAGGCCGTGGTGGGGGCAGGGGTAAGGCACCTGCTCAAGTTAGAGGACGAGGACGTCCCAGAGCCGTACCAGTTGCACCACCTGAGGATCCTATTATTGAGGAGCAGGAGGAGTTGCCTCCAGTTGCTCCTGCTCCAGCAGACTTTATCACGGCGCCATGCTTCCAGGAAGTTATGGGCCGCATGTTGAGGTTTATGGACACTATGTCCCAGGCAGGGGTCCTTCTATCAGATCCTGCTACTTTTCAGGCAGGAGGGGGAGTTCAGACCCCTACCGCTCAGGCCACAGGACCGGCAGCAGCACATCCTATTCCTGGTAAACCACCCGTGATTGGAGTTCAGCCTATAATAGCATAGCAAGAGCCCAGGCCAATTGCAGAGGGCGTCCAACAGAAGTTACTAGACATATGGAATAGACTTCGTCCTCCAGGCTTCGGGGGCGAACAAGGTGAGGATGCCCAGGATTTCATCAACAGGTGCAGGGACAGACTGCACAATATGAGGATATTGGAGTCACACGAGGTAGATTTCACCACTTTCAAATTAGAGGGCAGAGCTCGCAGATGGTGGCAGTCTTATGTTCTCAGTAGGCCAGCAGGTTCTCCACCGGTTACTTGGGAGCAATTTACACAGCTATTTCTGGACAGATACCTTCCACCATCTAAGAGGGAGGATCTTCGGGGTCTGTTTGAGAGGTTAGAGTAGGGACAGATGTCCGTGACTGACTATGAGGCGAGGTTTTCAGAGTAATCCCGCCATGCCCTTATGATATTTCCCACTGATGCTGAGAGGGTGCGACGGTTTGTGGCAGGCTTACATCCAGGTATCAGGACCTCCATGGCTAGAGAGGTAGAGATGGGTACCCCATTTCAGCTGGTAGTTGAGATAGCTCGACGGATCGAGGGTTACCGTACGAGGAGCAGGGAGCAGGGTCAGTCAGGTCAACGAGGTCAGCAGGATAAGAGGGCTAGATTCATTGGTGACTTCAGGGGTGCTCCAGGTAGGGACAAAGGTCAGTTCAGTAGGCCTTTAAATTCAGCACCTACATTTCCTCCCAGGGGTGTCTCAGTGAGGCCTCAGTTCAGTGACATGCCAGAGCGCTCCTACAATCCTCCAGCCATTCACAGTCCATCCAGTGGTTCCTCCAGCCATAAGAGATCCTCTGGTTCCTATTTCAGTGCTGTGACAGATGATTCTCATCGCACTCCAGCCATTCAGGACTCTTACTCTTCAGGCCAGCAGGATATGTCACATCTGAGATGTTACGAGTGTGGGGACTTAGGCCACATGAAGAGGGATTGCCCCCGCTTTAGGGGCAAGGCCGTTCAGCAGAGTCACTAGCCTATGGGTCCCGCACCAGCAGTTCGACCACCTAGGGGTGGAGGTCAGATTGGCAGGGGCCATTCTATAGGGGGAGGCCAGTCAGGAGGGTGTCATTCAGCTCCAGCTCTTTCTGGGGAGCTCAGTCATCAGGTGCTACAGCTAGGTTCTATGCTATTCCGGCCAAGGCAAACGCAGTGGCCTCAGACGCTGTGATTACAGGTATTATTTCAGTCTGTGGTAGAGTGGCTTCAATGCTATTTGATCCAGGGTCTACATATTCATATATCTCAGCATTATTTGTCCATTCTCTAGTTGTTGCTTGTGGTCCTTGGGTTCTCCTTTGTATGTGTCCACTCATGTGGGCGATTCTGTAGTGGTAGATCGGGTCTACCGAGCTTGTGTGGTTGCTTTTTGTGGACTTGAGACCAGGGCCGACCTGTTATTGCTTGATATGGTTGATTTCGAGGTTGTTTTGGGCATGGATTGGCTATCTCCTTACCATGTTGTGTTGGATTTTCATGCCAAGACAATTATGTTAGCCATGCCTGAGTCGGCGAGATTGGAGTGGAGGGGTTCTTCAGTTAGTGCATTCATCATGGTCATTTCTTTTATGAAGGCTCGGCACATGGTCGAGAAAGGGTGTTTGTCTTACCTTGCTTATGTGTGGGACACCACCGCCGAGTCTCCTACCATTGATTTAGTACCCATTGTTCGGGAGTTTCCAGATGTGTTTCCTGCAGATCTTCCAGGCATAATTCCAAATTGATATATTGACTTCTGTATTGATTTGTCTCCAGATACTTAGCCTATTTCCATTCCTCCATATCGTATGGATTCTAAGGAGCTAAAAGAGTTGAAGAAGCAGCTAGAGGGGTTATTAGCCAAGGGATTCATCAGGCCAAGTGTGTCGTTGTGGGGTGCTCCAGTATTATTTGTGAAGAAGAAGGATGGGTCCATGCGGATATGCATTGATTACCGCCAATTGAATAAGGTGACCATCAAGAATAAGTACCCTCTGCCGCGCATTTATGATTTGTTTTATTAGCTACAGGGTGCTCGTGTGTTCTCTAAGATTGATCTGAGGTCAAGCTATCACCAGTTGAGGATTCAGGCTTCAAACGTTCTGAAGACTGCATTCCGCACCAGATATGGTCACTATGAGTTTCTAGTGATGTCCTTTGGCTTGACTAATGCCCCAGCAGCATGTCTGGATGATGAATAGGGTATTCCGGCCGTATATTGACTCTTGCGTTATTGTTTTCATTGACGATATATTGATCTACTCACGAAGTCTGGGTGAGCATAAGCAGCATCTGAGAATTGTGCTTCAGACCTTGCGAGAGCAAAAGCTATATGCTAAGTTCTCCAAGTGCGAGTTTTGGCTGGAGTCCGTGGCATTTCTTGGGCATGTGGTTTCAGGAGCGGATATCAAGGTTGATCCTCAGAAGATAGAGGGAGTTCAGAGTTGGCCGCGTCTTACCTCAACTTTAGAGATCAGGAGCTTTCTAGGTTTAGCAGGCTATTACCATCGGTTCGTGGAGGGGTTTACTTCTATTGCAGCCCCATTGACCAGATTGACTCCGAAGAATGCCCCATTTCGATGGTCCGGCGACTGTGAGGTGAGCTTTCAAAAGCTCAAATCAGCATTGACCTCAGCTCCAGTTCTATCATTGCCTTCCGAGTTAGGGTCGTATATTGTATATTGTGATGCTTCACGCGTCGGGTTAGGATGTGTGTTGATGTAGGATGGCAGAGTTATTGCTTATGTTTCGCGCCAGCTGAAGGTTCATGAGAAGAACTATCCTGTGCACGACTTGGAGTTGGCAGTGATTGTTCATGCTTTGAATATTTGGCGACACTACTTATATGGCATGTCTTGTGAGGTCTACACTGACCATCACAGTTTGCCGCATTTATTTTAGCAGAAGGATCTTAATCTGAGGCATCGAAGATGGCTTGAGTTGTTAAAAGACTATGATCTTACTATTCTGTATCACCCGGGCAAGGAAAATGTAGTGGCAAATGCTTTGAGAAGGAGAGCAGCGAGTATGGGCAGTTTAGCTTACATTGCAGCGGAGGAGAGACCTCTAGCCTTGGACATTCAGTACTTGGCCAATCGCCTAGTGAGATTGGATCTTTCCGAGCCTCGTCGAGTTCTAGCTCATGTGGTTTCTCAGTCTTTGTTATTGGGAGAGATCAAGGCTCGACAGTTTGATGACCCGTGTTTGGCACAGCTTCGAGATACCATGGTGCAAGGTAGGGCCAAGGATGTTACCTTTGGCGAGGATGGTGTTCTGAGACTCCAGGGCAGATTGTGTGTTCTTGATATTGATGGCTTGAGGGAGAGGATTCTAGAAGAGGTGCACAGTTCGAGGTATTCTATTCCTCCAGGGGAGACAAAGATGTACCGTGATATGAGGTAGCATTACTAGTGGAGGCGGATGAAGAAGGATATTGTGTAGTATGTAGCTCGGTGCCTTAATTGTCAGCAGGTCAAGTACGAGCATCAGAGGCCAGGGGGCCTACTTCAGCAGATGCCCATTCCGGAGTTGAAGTGGGAGCACATCACCATGGAATTTGTAGTTGGGTTGTCTCAGACATTGCAGAAGGTTGACGCGGTTTGGGTCATTGTGGATAGACTGACCAAATCAGCGCATTTCATTTCTATGGCTACTACTTATACTTCAGAGAGGCTGGCTCAGATTTTCATGAGAGAGATTGTCCGACTACATGGTGTGCCGGTGTCTATCATCTAACATCGAGGTCCTCAGCTCACCTCGCATTTCTGGAGAGCTTTGCAGAGTGAGATGGGCACTCAAATAGACCTCAGTTCAGCATTTCATCCTCAGACTGATGGCCAGTCAGAGCGTACGACTCAGATATTAGAGGATATGCTCAGGGCCTGTGTGATTGATTTTGGAGGTCAGTGGGACCAGTTCTTGCCTTTGGCGGAGTTTGCGTACAATAATTGCTATCACTCCAACATCGAGATGGCTCCATTTGAGGCTCTAAATGGTCGGCGATGTCGTTCTCCCATTGGGTGGTTTGATCATGGAGAGGCCAAGTTATATAGCACAGATCTGGTGAGAGATGCCATGGAGAGAGTGAAGGTGATTTAGGAGAGGCTTCGCACAACTCAGTCTAGGCAGAAGAGCTACGCGGATCAGCGGGTGCGTGATATAGCATTCATGGAGGGAGACAAGGTCCTGCTGAAGGTTTCGCCGATGAAGGGCGTCATGAGATTCGGGAAGAAAGGCAAGCTAAGCCCCAGGTTTATTGGTCCTTTCGAGGTGTTGAAGCGGGTCGGAGAGGTTTCTTATGAGCTTGCTTTACCTCCAGCCTTATCAGGTGTTCATCCAGTTTTCCACGTATCCATTCTTCGGAGGTATCACGCTGACTTCTCTCACGTGATTGATTATAGCACTATTAAGTTGGACGAGCAGTTGAGTTACGAGGAGGAGCCAGTGGCCATTATTGATAGACAGGACCGCCAGTTGAGGTCCAAGATAGTTTCTGCGGTTAAGGTTAAGTGGATGGGCCAGCCAGCCGAGGAGGCGACTTGGGAGTCCGAGGAGGACATGCAGAGCAGATATCCACATCTTTTCAGCACTTCAGGTACAATTCTAGACCCGTTCGAGGACGAATGTTTGTTTAAGAAGGGGAGAATGTGACGATCCAGCAAGTCATTTTGCGTATTACGACCCCGTTCCCTTAAATGAAACCTTCCATAGTGGCTACTCATGCTTTATGACTTGCGGAAGCTGATGGTTAAGGATTTGGAAATGATTTAAGTGGTTTAGGAACACTTGGTTCCTTAAGGTTGGCCTATTTAGCCAAGTTTGACTTCGGTCAACATTTTGAGAAAATGACCTCGAAATCGAGTTCTGACAGCTCCAATAGCTCTGTATGATGATTTCGGACTTGGGCGTATGTTCGGCTCGGGTTTCTGACGACCCGGGAGCATTTCGGTGCCCAAAATGGAAATTAGGATTTCCTTCAGTTTGGAATTTGGCTTGAAATAACTTTATTCTATTAAGGTCCGAACGGAATTCCGGGATCGGGAATAGTTCCGTATAGTCATTTATGACTTGTCTGCAAAATTTGAGGTCATTCCGAGTAGTATAGACACGTTCGGCGCAACTAAATGAATTCTACAAATTTCAAAGTTATTAAGTTATGATTTCAGGGGTTTTGGAGGGTGATTTTGAGTTTTAGCGATGTTATGAGTGTTCCGTAGGCTCGAGCAAGTCCGTATAATGATTTGGGACCTGTTGGTATGTTTTGACGGGGGCTCGGGTGGGCCCAGGTGCCTCCCGGACCCCGCACGAGGCCAAAAACTAGCAAAAACCATTGTTGGTGCAGCTACTTTTTGTGTGACGGCACCTGCGGTCTCTCAGTCGCAGGTGCGAGTCCGCACTTGCGGTCCAGCCTTCGCAGGTGCGACCCCCATCGCAGGCGCGGCCCTTCTTCTGCAGGAGCGGGACCGCTGGTGCGGACTCCTTCTCCGCAGGTGCGATGCCCAGGGTCCCAGGCCCTTTTCCGCAGGGGCGATGATATTCTCGCAGGTGCGAGACCGCACCTGCGGTCCCAAGGTCGCAGGTGCGGAAATCACTGTTGCCAGCCCCTTTAAATGTCCAAAAATACGGGTTTTCCTCATTTTTATCCACCATCAACCTCCATTAGAGAGCATCCAAGTTTGAGCAACACCTCCCACGACCACCCACTATAGAGATAAGTAATTCTCTTCTATTTTTCACTATTACGCATAGAATTCAACGGGTTTAATTCCTAAAGAATCAAAAATCATAAAATTTGGATAGAAATTTTAGGGCTTTGAATAAATTGGTGAATTATTCATTTGAGTCTAGGAATCCTTGTATAAATCACAAAACTTCGATCCTTAGACGTCGGGTAGGTGATTTCATCAAGAAATTTCAAAATCCAAACGTGTGGGCCTGGGGTCGAAATTCCGGAAATTGTCAAAGATGCTTAATTTTAGGATTTCTTGTTAATTCTTCTTATTGGAACCTAAATTAATTCAATTATACCATGTTTGGTTAGTTGCGAGCCATCGAGGGTGAATTTCGGAGTTTCGGGCGCATCCTTGATCCGAGGGGTGGCATCCTCACGAGGTGAGTCTCCTTTCCAAACTTGTAAGGGGTAAATGTCCCCGTAGGTTCCTTGTTTGCTATGTGCACATGTTGAGGGGGCCGCGTACGTACCAAGTGATGAAAGTCCGTATGTGGCGACTATATTGCTATGTCGGGTAGCCGTAGGACCCACAAGCATGCCATTTCGTGCCTTATTTGAACCATTGTATGTATTATAAATTGTGTTTACTGTTGAAATGACATGGGAGAGGTAAAAATATGATGATGTAAATCCTAATTGGCTATCAGTGATATGATATTGACACAATCCTGTTGAGTTCACGGTCGAGTCGGTACCCGTAGGTACCTACATGTGAATACTATTACTATCGAGTCAGCACACGAGTCACATGCATGATGCTCGATCGTGGGGAGCTTATTACTAACGATTCAGCACACGAGTCGCAGGAATGATGCGCGATCGTGGGGAGCTTATTACTATCGAGTCAGCACACGAGTCGCAGGCATGATGCGCGATCGTGGGGAGCTTATTACTATTGAGTCAGCACACGAGTCGCAGGCATGATGCGTGATTGTGGGGAGCTTATTACTATAGAGTCAGCACAGGAGTCGCAAGCATGATGCGCGATCGTGGGGAGCTTATTACTATCGAGTCAGCACACGAGTCGCAGGCATGATGCGCGATCGTGGGGAGCTTATTACTATCGAGTCAGCACACGAGTCGCAGGCATGATGCGCTATCGTGGGGAGCTTATTACCATCGAGTCAGCACACGAGTCGCAGGTATGATTCGCGATTGTGGGAAGCTTATGACCTCAGTCCTTATGACCTACCTTATAACTCCGGCCGGTTGTCTTGTCCGTGTCAGTATATGTACACTTGAGTCTGAATCACATATGACAGTATTTGCAAGGTATTGTTGAATAAGAGGAGTTGGTACTTGTTGTTCTTACTTGTGTTACATTATGTGTTCATATACTTGCTGTTTACTGTTTCGCATGCCTATTGCTTTAGCCTTATCTCATTCTATATTATGTTGCTGGACCTTAGTGAGTATCTAGTCGACCTTTCGTCACTACTTCTTCGAGTTTAGACGAGATACTCACTGTGTACATATTTATATATATGTACTCATGCTGCACTTTCTTTCCTTTTCTGTACTTGACTGTACATGTCCGGAGGCTGGTCCATCTGATTTTCAGGCCAGTGCTAGATATTGATAACGTGGTCATACTTCACGGTGAGCCGCTTTCCTAGAGACTTCCTAGCAGCACCCTGGAGTTTCTTTTGCTATACTCTTTGTCTAATTCATTCAGACTGAGACCCTAGATATATTGTAGTCATTGTATATTCAGTAGTTGCCCGTGACACTCGTGACACTAGATCCTGGCACACACGTGTTATATATTTAGGGTTTTGGGTTATATATGTCACGACCAAAATCCTAATTCAAGTCGCGATGGCCCCCAACAGCGGGGTTAGGCAAGCCGATAACACACTAGGTGTTACCCTTCCCCTTTTGGTTAACAATTTAATAACTACCAATTCTAAATGGATAAAACACAATAATGATAAATGATACGAGGTAGAACCATAGGTACAGAAATCAAACGATAGGCACGTCGCATAACATATGCACAGCCAAAACCCAAAATAATAATTGCGTGTGTGTGCCAGGAACTAGTGCCACAAGTGCCACGGGAAACTACTAAATATATAATAACTGAAATATATATACAGAGCCTTAGTCTGAAAAAAATACAGAGGAAATATGACAAGGAAACTCCAGGGTGCTGCCAAGAAGTCGCCAAGAAGGACAGCTCACCGTGAAGTATAGCCACTCGGTTAATATCTAGCACTGGACTGATAATCAGACGTATCAGCCTCCGGACCTGTACAGTCAAGTACAGAAAAGAAAAGAAAGTGTAGCATGAGTACATATTAAATAAATTTGTACCCAGTGAGTATCCCGTCTAAACCCAAAGAAGTAGTGACGAGAGGTCGAANAACAAAATGCACAGAAAGTGTAGCATGAGTACATATACATATATGTACCCAGTGAGTATCCCGTGTAAACTCGAATAAGTAGTGACGAGAGGTCGACTAGATACTCACTAAGGTCCAACAACGTAATATAGAATGAAATAAGGCTAAAGCAATAGGCATGCGAAACAGTAAGCAACAAATATATGAACACATAATGTAACACAAGTAAGAGCACCAAGTACCAATTCCTCTTATTCAATAATACCTTGCCAATACTGTCATATGTGAGCCAGACTCAAGTGTACATATACCGATACGAACAAGACAACCGGCCGGAGTCATAAGGTGGGTCATAAGGACTGAGGTCATAAGCTCCCCACGATCGCGAATCATACCTGTGACTCGTGTGCTGACTCGATAATAATAATAAGCTCCCCAAGATCGCGAATCATACCTGCGACTCGTGTGCTGACTCGAAAATAATAATAAGCTCCCCATGATCGCGAATCATACCTCCGACTCGTGTGCTGACTCGATAATAATAATAATAAGCTCCCTACGATTGCGAATCATACCTGCGACTCGTGTGCTGACTCGATAAAAATAATAGGCTTCCCACAAACGCGCATCATGCTTGCGACTCGTGTGTTGACTCGATAATAATAGTATTTACACATAGGTACCTACGAGTACCGACTTGACCGTGAACTCAACAGGATTGTGCCAATATCATATCACTGATAGCCAATTAGGATTTACATAATCATATTTTTACCTCTCCCATGTCGTTCAACAATAAACACAATTTATAATACATACAATGGTTTAAATAAGGCACGAAATGGCATGCTCGTGGGTCCTATGGCTACCCGACATAGCAATATAGTCGCCACGTACGGACTCTCGTCACTTGGTACGTACGCGGCCCCCTCAACATGTACACATAGCAAACAAGGAACCTACGGGGACATTTCCCCCTTACAAGTTTGGAAAGGAGACTCACCTCGCTCCGAAGATTCATCACCGGCTTCCAAGCCTCTACGACGACTGAAAATGGATGTGCACGCTCCCAAACTATCCAAATAACTATAATTAAATGAAAATATACTCAATAGATCATAGCCAATTCAAATTACAAAGTTCCTCAGCCCGGCTCCATGAAATGACAAAAATGCCCTCGGGCCCACGTGCCCGGACCTCGAAATTTCTTGAAGAAAATCTCTACCCGAAGCTTTACTAATTCAATTACACATTTTACTCAATTATTCATGCTCAATTCGTGGCTAAAATCCAAAGTTTCAAATTTCTAGGTTTCTTCCAAATTTTCCTCAAATTTTCCCTAATTTTCATGTTCTATTCCATGTAATAATCTTGTATCTAACTTGAAATGAGTAGGAGTAACTTACCTTAACATAGATGACGAAAATACCTTCTTGAAGATCCTCCAAAATCGTCCATGGCTATGAAGAAATGAAGAGAATGACCAAAATCCCGGTTTTTAAAACAACACTGCCCAGCGACCCTTCGTCGCTAACGCGGCAAGACCCTCACATTCGCGAAGCACAATTCCGCTTCAGCCCCAATTTCTTCTTCGCGTTCGCACCCTACCCTTCGCGTTCGCGTAGGCCAAATGGCCCCCTGACCCCCAGCTCCCATTCCTTCTATGCGTTCGCGTACCAACCTCGTTTGCGTAGAGAGCCCAGGCGAACCCTTCGCGTACGCGTCTATCAGCACGCGTTCGCGAAGAGATCTCAGCCAAG
The DNA here is from genome assembly GCA_005239495.1 of Nicotiana undulata. Lineage (NCBI taxonomy): Eukaryota > Viridiplantae > Streptophyta > Magnoliopsida > Solanales > Solanaceae > Nicotiana > Nicotiana undulata. Next base: position 14,093 of record ML281127.1, on the reverse strand, counting down.
CCTCCGCGTTCGCGTTCACTACTTTGTGTTCGCGAAGAACAAATCCAGCAGCCTCAAACTTTTCCTCTTCGCGGACGCGGGACTCTCTTCGCGCTCACGAAGAAGAAAACCAGATACAGCAACAACAACAGCTTTTCATCCAAAATTGACTCGAAACCACCCCCGAAACACACCCGAGGCCCCCGGGACCCCATCCAAATCACACGACTCAGTCCCATAACATCCCTCGGACTTGCTCGAGGCTTCAAATCATATCAAACAACGCCGAAATCATGAATCACACCGAAATTCAACTTTATGAACTTGGAAATATCCAACTTTCACATCTGATGCCGAAACCCGTCAAATCATCTCCTATTGACCTCAAATTTTGCATGCAAGTCATATTTGACATTACGGACCTGCTCCAACTTTCGGAATCGCATTCTGACCCCGATATCAAAATCTCCACTTCCAGTCGGATTCTTCAAAAACCTTCAAATTTCTATCTTTAGCCAAATGGCTTCAAAATGACCTTCGGACATCCGAATTCACTTCTGATCGCGCCCCCAACTCCAGAATCACCATACGTAGCTATTCCCATACTCGGAATCCCCAACGGACATCAACATCTCTGAAATACGCTTTAAGCCAAACTTAGGAATTTCCTTCAAAATGCTAACTTCCACATTATACGCTGAAACGCTCCTGGGTTATCCAAAACCCGATCCGGACATACGCCCATGTCCAAAATCAACATACGAACCTGCTGGAACCTTCAGATCTTGATTCCGAGGTCATTTACTCAAAATGCCAGTCTTACTCAATTTCTTCAACTTAAGGCTTCTGAAATGAGAATTTTCCTTTCAATTTAACTCTGAACTTCCTGAATTTCAACTCTGACTATACACACAAGTCGCAATACTCGAAATGAAGCTGTTCGTGACTCCGAACTGCTGAACGACGCGCGGGATCTGAAAACGACCGGTCGGGTCGTTACATTCTCCCCCACTTAAACAGACGTTCGACCTCGAACGTGCCAGGAGCTGCCCCAGAATTACTTGGAATCACTGTTTAACACCTCGTGCACCCGCCCGTGCTACCACAACCCGGTTGAGCACATAAGCTTGATCAAATCTAAATATCCTCCTTTATTCATACAATAAGCTCCTAACTTAGTTCTAACATCTGAAATTCTCCGCCATGCCTGATTCTAACATTTGAACACCGATCCAGATTTATAAATTTTGCCTCACCCAGTATGAACTGCTCAGAACACCAATCACCCCAAACACGACCATTAGCCTCACACGATGCCACAATGCGCCAATAGGCCACAAATTCTAATACGACACATAAGGAAATGACTACGGAAGGGACTACTCAACTCACGCAACTAATATGAACTTTCCTCAGAAAATTACGAAGTAAAACACAAGAAAATAATTACAGGAGCCTTGCTCTGTATCACACTGTTCCGATCAAAATAACATACCCATGGCGGCGTGCCACCCGATCCCATCATAAGACTTACATAAGGAAATATACACGGTGCTGAATTGCTCACTATTACAAATCACTGAATATCGGTCAGAAGCACGTTAAGTGCATCATACAATTCTGGGGAGACTGATAGAGCCATCTGCTACAAAACACCAGCACGACTGAGGTGCGATATATAATCTGGATCTCAGGAGCCATCCTACTCACATAACCTCATCACTACGCGGAACCTCAACACATAAGAAATTATCAAGCCGTTTCACAACTCACACGGCACAATCACAATATCACATGAATATGACGAAGACGGGACAACACCTGATATCCCAATACCCCTCCTTGAGGAGCACCATACTGAAATAAACACATCTGACTCGCATGAAGCCCATAATTTGTTTAAATCCATTCATTCACTTCAAGTCGATTCTGCTCGCACTGAACTAGGCTGATAGCCTTACCTGGGTCCATAATACCCCAATGCCTCTCATAATACACAAGAATAACATTCGGGACAAACACCCCACAATCCACCATCAACTGAACCAAACGCCTTCCAAGCATAAATTCTCAACTAAGCAATATTACACTCCTTTATACTTGGTCTAATTCTTCAACCAATTAGGTGACTACATGCCACACTTATGCAATCTTCCCGCGGTCATGCTCTCACGGCCTTCCACACAAGGCAACAAGTCTGCACATCCTTACTCCTGATCCCACAAATGCTGCAAGACAAATCAAGAACCCATAACCAGGATACAAAGCCTCTTTCCTCAAACACCAATCTCAGGTGACACAGAAGACAATACCAGCTTACTCTAAACATTCAAATACTTTGCCCTTGCTCCTCCGAGCTCATGACATCCTTGTTAAAGCCGCACACCAATCTCAATTCTTACTTCCAGTTACATACCGCTTTTTGCACATAACATGCCAATATGATATGGCGCAAAATTCCATCATAACCCCTGAACCATTATTAGGGTGAACACTTCATTACCTAGGAACCCTTTTTACTGACTTCAATTCATGAGAACCATAACAACTCACAAGTGAGCTCTCATAATCACAATACATGCAATTCCTTAAGCAGTGGTCTGAACAATCATAACACCTCCGGGACCCGCCTACACCTGACAATCCATAGCACTTGAATGCTTCCAACTGAAGTCTATTACGAAGGCCGACAAGCCCCGCACACATTTTCACAAACCATACACATACTCAATCACGCCGAAAAAATTGATCACTGCCGTACTTGTGCCATTTCAACCATGGCTAACCAACCTATCTTCTTTTAATCATCTTTAATTGCCTCAAAGGTAATAGTAACTTCCTTCAACTCATAGCAGCTTGACCCTCACTCATCCCGAGTGACCTTGATTCATGAGACCATGCTGCCTAAATTCCCCAACCCGTCTCACAACCTCCTGAAAATCTTTCTACAACTCGAAGTTTATTTCTCTCACTCTTCCAACACTATCCTGCGTGTTGAAATAACATAGAACATTCCGACTAATCTCCTTCTCCTCAGAGATTATACTACAAAAGCTCGATTCTTAATCACACTGCTGCCTGAAACCCTTACACACCACAGTTTCAAACTTTCAAATTCACTAGGACCGCTGCTGAGAGTCACCCACTCTTGCTGGCCCCGAATACAATCAACTCCAAGGCTCTTCTAGCATATGAACATGCTCTTCAATGATGCACGTGGCTGACTCACTACCCTTACAAATTGCCTATGTCTTAAGCACAAATTCTTAGTCTTCCAGAGCCTAACCCTGGTCCAATAGGACCAATTTGCACATTTTTATAATATGCCATGCTCACTTACCGATTCACTCCTTTCTCTTAGCTGTAACAACTTGCCGATACACTGGCAATTCCGCAATCCCATGAGGACGCAACCCTACAATCCAACTACAGGTGGTGGGACTCCCCCACTTAGCCCGAAGCTACCCCTTATCTCACTCTAGACCCATGCTGGGATCCTTCCTCCCTTGCTAGCATGATCTTGCTCAACCAATCCGGCAGCCCTTCCGAATTTAGCATTCCCCAAATACCCAAAAAAATTCCTTTTCATCATTAGCCCATTCTGCCTCCTAACGAATCATCGCTATGATTCCTTACAAAGAACTACTAACCATACCACCGCTATCCTATACCAAGAAATACCCGTTAACTTATTCCTAGAAATACCCACTAACCTATTCCCAGAAATACCTGCTACCCTATACCTAGGAATACCCACTAACCTATTCCCAGAAATTCCTGCTAACCTATACCTAAAAATAACCCACTTGCAGAAATCACCAACTGACACCGCCCGACAATACTGCGCTACACCCCCTATGACATCAACTTCCCATCCTAAGCATGTTCTCATTCACCAGCTTTACCAGTCCGTCCGCTTCTCAGGGACATCTACTGAATGCGCCACGATATCCTCAAATTCACCTGCCATATCACATCCTTCCTTATCCCTAATAATCTTATCTTTGTTGCATCCAGCCTTCCGCTGAATAACCAACATTTCGGTTTAAGCTTGTGGACCTACTCTCTGTCCGCAATATTTCTCAAATCACTTCGATTCCTCGTCAAGGCAGACCACCGCCTTACCACTGAACTCATAGGCTATACTGCCACTTCTTACTTAGTTGAACTCATTCCTTTAAGCAATTCCTCGACCTCCGTATCTGACGCGGGGCGTTTAGAGATTTAGCCGCTACCTGACACTTATCACATGACCTCCTACATCACATGTTTCTCAATTGCGGCCTCAATTCAATATCATTCTCTATAGCTCTTGAACCAGCAGATCACCACGACTTCAAATTCTCTGATGATCATATTTCTTGAGTTGCCTTCATTAAAAGCGCTCATTCCATACTTTAACCACCGCACACCACGGTCTATAACAACTGCTTCTTCAACACTGCTTCACCACACTCTATCCCAATGCAACCGAAGAACTATAGCACCGGCGAACTTAACATGTTCTATTCAATCAAACTGCGATACCAAATCACATGTGAATATTCCACCCTTCCCAATGACACCCAGCTTCGATACTTCATCAACCCAAACCGGACCATTCATAACCCAAATGCCTTTCCTCTACCGGAACTAAGATACCGAAATCTCGAAATCACACTCTGAGAAGACCTCCCTTCAAGCCATTCATCACCCCCAATACATGGGCAAGACTTCTGCAGCCATATCAACATCACGCGATAACCAATCGAAACATTATCACTATCCGAGAATAGCCTCAAGGCTCTCAGAAACACAGCTACTGAGCTAAAATAACATCATATTCTTCTTGCAGGGCAACAACAACAGCCCCAAACGACTACGCATGGAAGACTTCACGCACCATATCTGTAACATCACCACAACTCCTCATATTCCCGATTCATAACAAGCGCTTCGCGACGCGTAAGATTGAGTAGGAAGGAAGCATAGGCATAAGCCTTAAGGGAATCAAATCGCACAACGAGGAATAAAGAAGGGAAGTACTTCTAACAGCCTTGTAGCCTCTCAAAGATAAGTACAGACGTCTCCGTATCGATCCGCAAGACTCTACTAGACTTGCTCATGACTCGTGAAACCTAGGGGAACCTAGGGCTCTGATACCATGTTGTCACGACCCAAAACCTATGGGTTGTGATGGTGCCGGACACCACTGTCAGGCAAGCCAACCCCTTAATCAGTTGAAATACCTTCATGTTTAACAATTTCAAAATCGTTGCCTTTATTGCATTTCATAATCAAATAAATAGATTTTTGTAAATTAAACACGACAAGAAATCTATTTAATTCAATAAAACAAGACTCAACACATCCCCAGAACCCGGTGACACAAGTACATGAGCAGTTTCTAAGATTTTATACAATGATACAACTCTTGTCCGAGAAATAAATGGGACAATGGCAATAGATATAAAATGTAAGTACACAGAAGGGAGACTCAAGCAGCTTTGGAACGCCTCTGGATGAATGCAGCCCCGTATAAGTCCCCAAATCGATCACTGTACTATAAAAGTACTTGTGCAACAAAATGCATAGAAAGTGTAGCATGAGTACATATACATATATGTACCTAGTGAGTATCCCGTCTAAACTCGAAGAAGTAGTGACGAGAGGTCGACTAGATACTCACTAAGGTCCAGTAACGTAATATAGAATGAAATAAGGCTAAAGCAATAGGCATGCGAAACAGTAAGCAGCAAGTATATGAACACATAATGTAACACAAGTAAGAGCACCAAGTACCAATTCCTCTTATTCAATAATACCTTGCCAATACTGTCATATGTTAGCCAAACTCAAGTGTACATATACCGACACAGACAAGACAATCGATCAGAGTCATAAGGTGGGTCATAAGGACTGAGGTCATAAGCTCCCCACGATCGCTAATCATACCTGCGACTCGTGTGCTGACTCGATAATAATAAGCTCCCCACGATCGCGAATCATACCTACAACTCATGTGCTGACTCGAAAATAATAATAAGCTCCCTACGATTGCGAATCATACCTGCGACTCGATAATAATAATAGGCTTCCCACGATCGCGCATCATGCCTGCGACTCGTGTGCTGACTCGATATTTATAGTATTTACATATAGGTACCTACGGGTACCGACTCGACCGTGAACTCAACAGGATTGTGCCAATATCATATCACTGATAGCCAATTAGGATTTACATAATCATATTTTTACCTCTCCCGTGTCGTTCAACAATAAACACAATTTATAATACATACAATGGTTCAAATAAGGCATGAAATGGCATGCTCGTGGGTCCTACGGCTACCCGACATAGCAATATAGTCGCCACATACGGACTCTCATCACTTGGTATGTACGCGGCCCCCTCAACATGTACACATAGCAAACAAGGAACCTACGGGGACATTTCCCCCTTACAAGATTGGAGAGGAGACTCACCTCGTTACGAAGATTCATCACTGGCTTCCAAGCCTCTACGACGACTGAAAATTGATGCGCACGCTCCCAAACTATCCAAATAACGATAATTCAATGAAAATATACTCAATAGATCATAACCAGTTCAAATTACAAAGTTCCTCAGCCCGGCTCAATGAAATGACCAAAATGCCCTCAGGCCCACGTGCCCGGACCTCGAAATTTCTTGAAGAAAATCTCTACGAAGCTTTACTAATTCAATTACACATTTTACTCAATTATTCATGCTTAATTCGTGGATAAAATCTAAATTTCCAAATTTCTAGGTTTCTTCCAGATTTTCCTCAAATTTTCCCTAATTTTCATGTTCTATTCCATGTAATAATCTTGTATCTAACTTGAAATGAGTAGGAGTAACTTACCTTAACATAGATGACGAAAATACCTTCTTGAAGATCCTCCAAAATCGTCCATGGCTATGAAGAAATGAAGAGAATGACCAAAATCCCAATTTTTAAAACAACACTGCCCAGCGACCCTTCGTCGCGAACGCGGCAAGACCCTCGCGTTCGCGAAGCACAATTACGCTTCTGCCCCAATTTCTTCTTCGCGTTTGCACCCTACCCTTCGCGTTCGTGTAGGCAAAAAGGCCCCGAACCCCCATCTCCCATTCCTTCTATGCGTTCGCGTACCAGCCTCACGTTCGCGTAGAGAGCCCAGGCGAACCTTTCGCATTCGCGTCTACCCGCACGCGTTCGCGAAGAGATCTTAGCCAAGCCTCTGCGTTCGCATTCACCACTTCGCGTTCGCGAAGACCAAATCCAGCAGCCTCAAACTTTTCCTCTTCGCGGACGCGGGACTCTCTTCGCGTTCGCGAAGAAGAAAACCAAATACAGCAATAACAGCAATTTTTCATCCAAAATTGACCCGAAACCACCCCGAAACACACCCGAGGCCCCCGGGACCCCGTCCATATCACACGACTCAGTCTCATAACATCCCTCGGACATGATCGAGGCTTCAAATAATATCAAACAATGCCGAAATCATGAATCACACCGAAATTCAACTTTATGAACTTGGAAATTTCCAACTTTCACACCCGATGTCGAAAACCGTCAAATCACCTCCTATTGACCTCAAATTTTGCACGCAAGTCATATTTGACATTACGGACCTGCTCCAACATTCGGAATCGCATTCTGACCTTGATATCAAAATCTCCACTTCCGGTCGGATTCTTCAAAAACTTTCAAATTTCTATCTTTAGCCAAATGGCTTCAAAATGACCTTCGGACATCCGTATTCACTTCCGATCGCTCCCCCAACTCCAGAATCACCATACGGAGCTATTCCAAGACTCGGAATCCCAAACGGACATCAACATCTCTGAAATGCACTTTAAGCCAAACTTAGGAATTTTCTTCAAAATGCTAACTTCCACATTATACGCCGAACGCTCCCGGGTTATCCAAAACCCGATCCGGACATACGTCCATGTCCGAAATCATAATACAAACTTTCTAGAACCTTCAGATCCTGATTCCGAGGTCATTTACTGAAAATTCCAATCTTACTCAATTTCTTCAACTTAAGGCTTCTAGAATGAGAATCTTTCTTTCAATTTAACTCTGAACTTCCTGAATTTCAACTCTGAACTTCCTGAATTTCAACTCTGACTATACACACAAGTCACAATACTCGAAATGAAGCTGTTCGTGACTCCCAACTGCTGAACGACCCGCGGGATCTCAAAACGACCGGTCGGGTCATTACAGTATGATATTGTGAGAGAGTGTAAGAGCACGAAGGGTGATGTCGTGTCGTTTCTATTGATTCATGGTGAGGATGAGAGTAAAAGCACGAAGGGTGATGCCGTTTCATTCTATTTATTGTTTGGTGAGGATGAGAGTTAAAGCACGAAGGGTGATGTCGTGCACTTATTTTCTTTTGTGTTACTATTTTCTGTTGTTTAAGTTGATATTTGATTTGTTGCTTTACCTCGTGATTTCCATTATTTTATATTCTCTCCCCTCAACAAGTTTCCCCCTTTCCTTCATTGGTATCTAGCTGCTTATTTCTTGTCATTATTATTGTTTTTGTTTCTGTGATGACCCAAAAGGTCATTCTATGGTAATTTAGCCAAATCTGTGTTCCGAGGCCCCGAAAGCCTCTGTTAAGCTCACCTCGATATGCGTGTGCAGCCCCGACGTGTAGCCGGGAAGCGTTTATGTGAAAACTTGATGAAAAGTTAAAATTTATAATAATTAATTGATTAAAGTTGAATTTGGTCAATATTTTTGGTAAACAGACCCGGACCCGTGATTTGACGGTCCTGGAGGGTCCGCGGGAAAATATGGGACTTGGGCGTATGCCCGAAATCGAATTTCGAGGTCCCAAGTCCGAGAAATAAATTTTTAAAGAAAATTGTTTTCTGGAAAATAATAAAGACTTTTGAAAATGAATTTTTATGTGAAACATGTGTTACGGGGCCCGTATTATGGTTTCGGAGCCCAGAATAGGTTTAATATGTGTAATACAAGCTATCTGTAAATTTTGGTGTAAAACGGACTTGGTTCGACGTGTTTCGGATCAAAAATGGAAAATTTGATAGTTTATGAAGATTGAGAAAATTCTATAGATTTTGAAGTTCAATTCATTATTTTTGATGTTATTTTGGTGGTTTCATTACTCGAATTAGTTCGTGGGATGATTTGGGACTTGTTGGAACGCTCGGTTTGAAGTTCCGAGGGCTCGGGTAGGTCCCGGGGTGTCCTTAGGCTAAAATATAGTTGTTGAAGGTCCGAGGGGTCAGTTCTCTGAATTCACCACCGCGGTCCGCGGTCCTTTTTTTGCTGACCGCGGTGGGGGACCTCAGGGGGAGCTTCGCGGCCGCGGTCGTGTTTTCGTGGTCCGCGGTGGAGGGGCTGGGTCACTAATCCGACTTCGGAGGCTTATATCTTTTGATCCACAAGGAATGTTGTGATGATTCAAAAACAACAGTTGTAGCCCTTCGTGTCTAGTTTCCAGAAAGGTAAAGATATCGCAAATCCGAAAGTTATGGACACAATACTAAAGCATGTCACTGCAGTCATTGTGTCTCGATTTCTTCAGCATTTCTTGTCAATTGCTACCGCGGCCGCGGTCGTTTCTTCGCTGACCGCGGTGGGGGACCAAAAATGGGTATAATTATATGGGAATTTCAGTTATTTTCATATTTCAAAGCCCTAAATGTAAATGTGTACGTTTGCTAGTCTAGCGGGTGCAACGTTAGACGCAGTCATGGCCCGAAGGTGGGATTTTGGGTCGTGATAGTTGGTATCAGAGCTCTAGGTTGATTAGATCTCACAACTCACGGACAAACTTGGTCGAGTCTGAGGGATCGGTACAGAGACGTCTGTACTTATCCCCTAGAGGCTGCAAAGTTAGGAATAACTCCACATTTCTTCACCTATATCGTGCGAATTTATTCTATCATCGATTATTGAACTTGCCTACTCTTGTCCTCTCACTAATCTCGACAACACGCGAAGCGTCTGCGACCGGATAAGGGAAGAGACAGAAGAAGAGTGCAGTCTAAAGCTCGAACATCAGCACCTATTGTACAATATCAAATGGATATGGATGCGGAGGTTCTAGCTCAGTCAGTATATGTGGACTAGATTAGATTCTGGAAGGATTATAACTACTCCATGGTTGCAGGATGCACTAGTCAGTTTATTGAGGTTGGACAAGTTACCAACAAGTTCCACTCCATTTCAGTGGTATATCTATTGAGGACCCGCATGATTTTATTGACCGCCTCTATTAGGTATTGCACACCATGGGAATACGTGTAAAGCAACGGGGTTGATTTATATGAGCTGTGAAGTTTAACAACGTGGATTATCAGGTGTTGTGACCTATGACTTCATGCCACGTGGAGGAAGTCCACTGTCAAGGAATCGATTGTGAGGCCGCGTGTCATATCGGTTTTGGTTTGGAATGTATAAGGCCGGGGATTTTGCAAGAGTTAAAGCTGGGAATTTCGGTACGTCTACCTCCTTAATAACCCGATACCTCTGTACCGAAGGAGTTATTCAAACAACTTGAAGTCTACAAAAGCCTACTCAGCGTGGAAGTCATGGTGGCGTCAGGTCATACGACGGTATCAGAATATGCCATCAGGTTCGGTAAGTTAACCCGTCATACTCCTACGTTGGTTCGTATAGCCAGAGGGCGAGTCCCCAGACTCATTAAAGGACTCAAAAAAAATGATTGTAAATTTTGGACGATTCAGGGCAGGTTGATACTTTATGTCGGCTAGTGGTAGAAATTGCCCTAGACTTGGGAGAGTCATATTTCATCAGAGCACTCAAGCTACGTGCCCCACTGCAGCTACAACTCAACTACTTGACCACCTAGGGAAAAAGGAGTCGGAATGTCGAAAGCGTAGGTTAGATTCCTAGAGGTGGAGACCTAGTCTGTTGATATATTTTCTATGGTATGGATGAGGTCCTTACATTAAATGGTTTCATTACAAGAACAATCTTTAATTATTATAAAATAATGATTTTCGGAACTTAATTCGATTATGCGTATCTAATAAAATTCTTCTAATATGCTCCATTCTCGGGTGAGCTTCGTAACTCTAAAAATCTACTTATGTGAATACTTGTATTGAGAGATTCTATGGGGACAACTGTGTTTACCATTACATGTTGAAATTTTGCTTAGCGGAAAAATATTTAAATGAAGGAAAAGGAATGTTTCGATTGGCACGATATGCATATTACTTGTGATTCAGAATTGAGGACGAGATCCTCGTGTGTTAATATGATTTGGTATATTCAGACCGGGCCTCGAGCCACGGTGAAAGTCATGTAAAGATGAGATCCTTGTGATGGAAATTCTTGTGTTTAAATTCTCCCTTGTGAATTGAATTTTGTTTTGTTTTTACTTTAGTACTGGTAGGGAGTCATGCTTGTTAAAATTATTAATTATGTACAAAATAAGAGTAATAAAAATAACATTAATTAATAAATAAATAACTAATTAACTATATGTGCGTAATTTGCCAAATTCGTCCTTCAATTATGGAGCCTTAAGGTAGGTGCCCACCCCAGGTGGCGTTAGATGAGGCACGTTATTTTAGGTAATTATGAGGTCTTCAAGCAACGTATCTCGATATCAGTATGGTGAAGGAAATTGGGGTGCTCCAGTGTTGTTTGTGAAGAAGAAAGATGGCTCAATGAGGATGTGTATTGACTACCGGCAGTTGAATAGGGTTAATATTAAGAATAAGTATCCTTTGCCGAGGATTGATGACCTATTTGACCAGCCTCAGGGTGCTATTGTGTTTTCCAAGATTGATCTGAAATCTGGGTACCATCAGTTGAGGATTAGGGCATCTGATGTCCCTAAGACAGCCTTTCGCACTCGTTATGGGCATTATGAGTTCTTGGTGATGTCATTGGGATTGACAAATGCCCCCGCTGCTTTCATGGAGTTGATGAACCGGGTGTTCAGGTCTTATTTGGACTCGTTTGTGATCGTGTTTATAGATTATATCTTCATATAATCCCGTAGTCGAGAAGAGCATGAGCAGCATCTTCGGGTTGTCCTCCATACTCTGAGAGATAGTCAATTTTACGCCAAGTTTTCTAGGTGTGAATTCTGGTCGAGTTTTGTGGCATTTTTGGGCCACGTTGTGTCGGCAGAGGGTATTCAGGTGCATCCCAAGAAGGTTTCAGCAGTTAGAGATTGTCCTAGGCCCACTTCAGCCACAAAGATTCGGAGTTTCGTGGGCCTAGCAGGTTATTATCGCCGGTTTGTGGAGTGCTTTTCATCTATCGCAGCCTCGATGACCAGATTGACTCAGAAGGGTGCTCAGTTCAGGTGGTCGGATGAGTGATAGGCGAGCTTTCAGAAGCTCAAGACAGCTATGACCACAGCACCAGTGTTAGTGTTGCCCATAGGTTCAGGACCGTATACCGTGTATTGTGATGCTTCACGGGTTGGTCTTGGTGCAGTGTTGATGCAGGATGGAAGGTCATAGCCTATGCTTCTCGTCAGTTGAAAGTCCACGAGAAGAATTATCCATTTCATGACTTGGAGTTAGCAGCAATTGTTTATGCGTTGTAGATCTGGAGGCATTATTTGTATGGGGTGCCATGTGAGGTATTCACTGATCACAAGAGTTTGCAGTATTTGTTTAAGCAGGGGGAGTTGAATATGAGGCAGAGGAGATGGTTAGAATTGTTGAAGGATTATGATATTACTATTCTCAATCATCCGGGGAAGGCCAATGTGGTGGCCGATGCTTTGGGCCAAAAGTCAGCCAGTATGGGTAGTCTTGCTTATTTATCAGTTAGAGCGCGACCGCTTGCGTTGGATGTTCAGGCTTTAGCCAACCGATTTGTGAGATTGGACGTTTCATAGACTGGTTGTGTTTTGGCCCATACCGTAGCCCGTTCTTCCTTGTATGATCGTATTCGTGCCAGGCAATATGAGGATCGTCATTTATGTGTTCTCAGAGATAGGGTCAGGAACGGAGATGCCAAGTAGGTTACGGTTGATGGTGAGAGAGTTTTTAGGATGCAGGGTCGTATTTGTGTCCCTGATGTGGATGACATTCGTGAGTTGATACTTCAGGAGGCCCATAGTTCTCGGTATTCCATTCATCCGGGCGCCGCAAATATGTACCAGGACTTGCGGAAGCATTATTGGTGGCGTAGAATGAAGAAGGATATTGTAGCTTATGTAGCTCAGTGCTTGAATTGTTAACAAGTTAAGTATGAGCACCAGAGACCCGGTGGTTTGATGCAGCAGATTCAGCTTCCCGAGTGGAAGTGGGAGCGTATCACGATGGATTTTTGTAGTTGGTCTTCCACGAACTCAGAGGATGTTTGATGCAGTATGGGTTGTTGTGGATAGGCTGACCAAGTCAGCACATTTCATTCCTGTGGCAGTTTCTTATTCAGCAGAGAAGTTGGCAAAGATCTACATGAGAGAGATTGTTAGATTGCATGATGTGCCCATATCCATTATATCAGACCGAGGTACTCAGTTTACATCCCATTTCTGGAGAGTGTTTCAGCGAGAGTTGGGCACACAGATTGATTTGAGCACAACATTTCATCCTCAGACGAACGGACAATCCGAGCGTACTATTCAGATTTTGGAGGATATGTTACGGGCCTGTGTCATTGATTTTGGTGGTGCATGGGACCATTTCTTTCCTTTAGCTGAGTTTTCCTACAACAATAGCTATCAGTCGAGCATTCAGATGGCTCCGTATGAGGCGTTGTATGGTAGATGGTGTCGGTCTCCAGTTGGAGGGTTTGAGCCGGGAGAGGCTCGATTGTTGGGTTTTGAGTTAGTCCAGGATGCCTTGGACAAGGTGAAGATTATTCAGGATAGACTTCGTTCAGCTCAGTCCAGGAAAAAGAGTTATGCGGATCGCAGGGTTCGAGATTTGGCTTTCAATAGGAGATCAGGTGTTTCTTCGGGTGTCGCCTATGAAGGGTGTGATGAGGTTCGGAAAGAAGGGCAAGTTGAGCCCTAGGTACATTGGTCCATTTGAGATTTTGGACAAGGTAGGAAATGTGGCCTACAGACTTGCCTTGTGTAATGACCCGGTCTGTCGTTACGTAAAACCTGCATTATAACTGTTGTTAGTGGCTTATTAT
>ML281126.1:0-18079 GCA_005239495.1 Nicotiana undulata | reverse complement strand
AAGATTTACAAGAAATTGCCTTACAAAAAAAAAAAAAAAATTAAAAAATAGGCTGGACCCGTTTGGCCCGCGGGCCGGGGCCGCTTAGCCCGGGCCCATGTGGGCTTAGGCCCGTGGGGGGCCGGTTACACCCACATAGCCCGTTTAGCCCGCGACCCGTTTGGCCCGGCCCACTTGGCCCGGCCCACTTGGCCCGGCCCCGGCCCGTTAGCCAACCTTATGCAAGAACTCAGCTAGGCTCTGAAATATCAAACCTCACAAGTCTGTTAGCCAAGTGTCCAAAGCTAGTGGCCTCTCCTATACTGAAACGAATGCCAAGCTACCCATAATCTCTGCCTTTCTGCTCAAGGCATCCGCGACTACATTAGCCTTTCCCGGATGATAAAGAATGGTGATATTATAATCCTTCAGTAACTCAAGCCATCTACGTTGCCTCAAATTAAGATCCTTTCCTTGAATAAATGCTGCAAGCTGCTATGATTTGTGTAAACCTCACAGGACACCCTATAAAGATAATGCCTCTAGATCTTAAGAGCATGAACAATCGCGGCCAACTCCAAATTGTGTATAGGATAATTCTTCTCACGGGGCTTCAGCTAACATGAACATATGCAATAACTCGCCCCTTATGCATCAATACACAAACCAAACCAATGCGTGAAGCGTCACAATATATAGTATACATCCCCGGACCGGAAGACAACACTAGAACTAGTGTTATAGTCAAAGCTGTCTTGAGCTTTTGGAAGCTCGCCTCACAATCATTGGACCAATGGAACGGAGCACCCTTCTGGGTCAATCTAGTCAAAGGTTCTACAATAGATAAGAAGCCCTCCAAAAACTAGCGATAATAACCTGCTAACCCCAAGAAGCTCCTAATCTTAGTTGCCGAAGTGGGACGAGGCCAACTCTGAACTGCCTCAACCTTCTTGGGATCAACCTTAATACCTTCTCCTGACACAACATGCCCCAAGAATGCTACAGAATCTAGCCAAAACTCACACGTGGAGAACTTAGCATATAGCTTATGTTCCTGCAATGTCTGAAGCAGCACTCTCAAATGATTCTCGTGCTCCTACATGCCACGCGAGTAGAGAAAAATGTCATCAATGAAGACAATGACAAACGAATCAATGTATGGCCTGAACACCCTATTAATCAAATCCATAAACATTGCCATATCTAATACGGAAAGCAGTCTTCGGAACATCCGAGTCCCAAATCTTCAATCGATGGTACCCCGATATCAAGTCGATCTTACAAAACACCCTAGCACCCTATAGCTAGTCAAACAAATCATCAATACGCGACAACGAGTACTTATTCTTAACGGTAAATTTTTTCAACTGGCGGTAATCAATCCACATCCGCATAGTCCCATCTTTCTTCATCACAAATAATATTGGTGCACCCCAAGGTGATATGCTTGGTCTGACGAACCCCTTTGCTAGCAACTTCACAAGTTGTTCCTTCAACTCCTTCAACACTTTCAGAGCCATACGGTATGGTGGTATAGATATAGGTTGGGTACCTGGAGCTAAGTCAATACAGAAATCAATATCACGATCTGGTGGTATGCTTGGAAGATCAAAAGGAAACACATCGGAGAATTCCCGGACTACTGGTACTGAATCAATCGCCGGAGTCTCTGTGGTAGTATCCCGAACATAAGCTAGATAAGGCAAATGACCCTTCTCGACCGTGTGTCGAGCATTTATAAAAGAGTTGATCTAAATAGGTGTGCTGGCAGACGAACCCTTCCACTCCAATCTAGGCAATTCTAGCATCACCAATGTAACATTCTTGGCATGGCATTCAAGGAAGGCGTTATGTAAATATAACTAGTCCATGCTCAGGATAACCTCAAATTCGGTCATATCGAGAAACAGAAGATCTGCTCTAGTCTCATAACCATAGAACGTGATCACACAGGACTGATAGATTCGATCCACAACAACAGAATTGCCTACAAGAGTGGACACATAAACATGAGTGCCCAAGGACTCACGAGGAACATCCAAGAAATGAGCAAAGATGACACATATGAACAAGTAGACCCTGGATCAAATAATACTAAAGCATCCCTACCGTAGACAGAAGTAATACCTGTGATCATGACATCTGAGGCCACTACATCTGGTTTGGCCGGAAAATAACGGGCCCGCTTGTCCCCCTGCATCTACTCTCTACCTCTCTGACGGTAACCCTCAATCCTCTGAGCTATCTCCACTACTAGCTGATAATAAGTCCCTATCTCAACCTCCCGGGCCATAGTGGCATGAATACCTGAGTGCAACCTCGCAACAAACCTCTGCACTCTCTCGGCGTCAGTAGGAAGTATCGTAAGTGCATGGCAAGACAACTCAGAGAACCTTGCCTCATAATTGGTTAATGACTTCTAACCCTGCTGGAGCTGCACAAATTGAAACCGCAACTCTTCCCTCTAGGAGGGTGGAATATACCTATCCAATAAAGGCATGTAAACTGATCCCAAGTCATGGGAGAAGAACCTGCTAGTCTGCCGAGAAAATGAGACTGCCACAACCTACGGGCCCTGCCCTCCAGCTGGAAAGTAGTAAAATCCACCCCATGAGACTCTAATATACTCATGTTGTGGAATCTGTCCCTGCACCTATCAATGAAATTCTGTGCAGAAACGTAGGCATGCTTTTAAATCAATTAGGAAATTCAAAACAGGGAAATAAAGCAGATTCATACAGTGTAATGAATATGATTCTGCTATCACTACATGCCAATGCATATACTGTAATTGATGCACCATGTTATCAGCCTCGGATGCTCACACTCTTGATATCTCAACCACTCGGTATTGTATGTGGCTCATACGACCAAGGGAAGATCAATCCCAGAATATATACGACGCTGACCATAGGTCACCCAGTACCAAGGAAAAAGGGCTAATCCAGCCCTGTGGAGAATATCCATCTCCAGGTAACAAATACTTCGGACAAATCCATGTCTAGTGAAGATCCATCCCTCAATAATATCAACCGCGCTCACTGGGTTACAGACTCCAGAGGGGCTCCTACAGCCCAAGCGCTATCATAACATCAATATATCCGTTGTAGTGTGCAACCCGATCCCATATGTGTCACTCGCAATCGACTCTCGACCTCACTCAGTCATCAACCTCTCCAGTCTCACTCATGAGCTCAAAATATCATAAAAACTAGCCCGAAACAGTAATACGATGATGCAATCGAAAGACACTTAGACTAGTATATGATATAGAATGCATGTATGTGACTGAGTACAAAATATTAGTAAAAGCAGTAAAGTGACAGCAAGAAACGACTACTTTGGGTCTCCACAATACCGGCAATAAGCCTAAACATGATATCTAACATGATCGACAACTTAACTACTTTATCACATAGTGAAAACATGAACATCAACAACATAGAGTCACTATACAGAGCCATGGAACCAACCGTGTCACAATTCTCACAGTGCACGCCTGCACGCCCGTTACTTGGCATGTGCGTCACCTCAATACAAACCACATAACACATAAATATGGGGTTTCGAACCCTCATGACCAAGTTTGAAAGCGTTACTTACCTCAAAACGAGCAAATCTCTACTCCGCAATGACTTTGCCTCTCAATTCAGCCTCCAAACATCCCGAATCTAGCCACAAGCAGTACACCACAATTAAAATAGACTAAAGGGATCAATCCCACACGAAAACTACTAAATTTGAACCAAAAATCCGAAATTGGCTCAACCCAACCCCTAGGCCCACGTCTTGAAACCCAACAAAAGTAAAAAAGACCTGAAAGGCCATTCACTCACGAGTCTAACCATACCAAATTTATCAAAATACGACCTCAATTTCCCCTCCAAAACCATAAAATTCACTCTCCAATTCCCCAGCCTAAACCCTCAATTTTCACTTCAAAACTCACTAATTAGGTGTAAAATCTGTGGGGGAACACCATTACCGAAGATAAGTAGGCTCAAGGAACTTACCTCAGTGATAACTTCGAAATCCCTTCAAAATTCTCCTCAAAAATACCCAAAGTACGAGTTCCAAAATGTGAAAATGGGGAAAAATCTCGAAGTCTTCTATTTATAGGTTCTACCCAGCAAAACAACACCTGCGGTACCCAGCCCGCTTTTGCGAAAAAAATTCCGCACCAGCGGAAATCACGTAAGTCCACTGGGCTCACACTTGCGCTCCACGTCTCGCACCTGCGGAGTCGCTTCTGTGGCCCCTCTTCCACTTATGCGGAATTTGCCCATGATCCATTCTTTCGCATCTACGGCTAAGCCTCGCACATGCGGGCTCGCAGATGCGTTCAATCCTCCGCACATGCACTTCCAGTCCAACCCAGCTCTTCCCGCACCTACGACCTCCTCTTCGTTTTTGCAGGACCGCACCTACAAACTTCCCACCGCAGGTGCGAAACACCAGAACTCCAGAAAACCAGCAATGCCTAAGTCCAAAATTTCCTTCCGATGGGCATCCGAAACACCCCCGAGGTTCTAGGGACCTCAACAAACATACCAAAAAGTCATATAACCCCATGAGAAATTATTCGAAACCTCACACCACCTCAAATAACCTCAAAACACGAATTACACACTAATTCAAGCCTAATGAACTTCTAAACTTCCGAATTTCGCAAACGGCGTTGAAACCTATCAAATCACGTCCGATTGCGCTCAAATTTTACACATAAGTCAAAAACGACACCACGAATCTAATCCAACTTCTGAAAATCCAATAAGACCCTGATATCAAAATTTCCACTGCCGACCAAAATCGCCAAAATTCCAACTTTCGCCAATTTAAGCCTAATTCTACTACGGAGCTCTAAAATAACATTCCGGACGCGCTCGTAAGTACAAAATCACCTAGTGGAGCTAACGAAACCATCAAAATTCAAATCCGAGGTCGTTTCCACATAAGTCGCCTTCTGATCAATTCGCTCCGAAACCTCTTAGGACCCGAACCAACCAACCCGGTAAGATATAATATAGATGAAAAGCACAAAAGAATCATAAATGGTTGAAACTGGGGTATAACTCTCAAAACGACCGACCGGGTCATTACGTCCTCCCCCTCTTAAACAAACGTTCGTCCTCGAACGGGTCTAGAAACATACCTGGAGTCTCAAATAGGTGGGGATATCTGCTCCACATCTCGTGCTCACTCTCCCAAATGGCCTCCTACATAGGCCAACCTCTCCACTGCACCTTCACTGAAGCTATATTCTTTGACCTCATCTTCCGAACCTACCGCTCCTCATGGCCACCAGCTCCACATCATAAGTCATATAACCATCCAACTGAACCGTGTTGCAATCAAAAACATGAGACATATAGCCAATATACTTTCGAAGCATAAAATTATAAAATACTGGATGCACGCTCGACAAGCTAGGTGGCAAGGAAAACTTGTAAGCCACCTCTCCGATCCTCTGAAGTACCTCAAAAGGCCTAATGAACCGAGGGCTCAACTTGCTCCTCTTCCCGAACCTCATAAAACCCTTCATGGGTGATAGCTTCTGCAGAACCTTCTCCCCGACCATGAAAGACACATCACATACCTTCCTTCTAGCATAGCTCTTCTGCCTAGACTACGCCGCGCGAAGCTGCTCCTGAATCAATTTCACCTTATCTATTGCATTCTGGCCAAATCTGTACCCAAGACCCTAGCCTCACCTGGCTCAAACCATCCCACCGGAGACCTACACCGCCTCCCATGTAAATCCTCATACAGAGCCATCTAAATGCTCGACTGATAACTGTTGTTATATGCAAACTTTGCGAGCGACAGAAACGGGTCTCATGAACCCCCAAAATCAATGACACAAACGTGTAACATGTCCTCCAATATTTGGATAGTGCGCTCGGACTGTCTGTCTGTATGAGGGTGAAAGGATCTGCTCAACTCAACCCGAGTACCCAACTCTCATTGCACGACCCTCCAAAACTGTGATGTAAACTATATGTCGCTATCTGAAATAATGGATACTGGGACACCATGAAGGCGAACAATCTCTCGGATGTAAATCTCAGCCAACCGCTCTAAAGAATAAGTAGTACCAAATGGAATGAAGTGCGCGAACTTGGTCCGCCGATCCACAATCACCCAAATAGCATCGAATTTCCTCGAAGTCCGTGGTAGACCAACCACGAAATCCATGGTGATCCGCTCCCACTTCCACTCTGGGATCTCTAACCTCTGAAGAAAGCCACCCGATCTCTGATGCTCATACTTAACCTATGACAGTTGAGATACCGAGCCACAAACCCAACTATATTGTTCTTCATCGTCCTCCACCAATAGTGCTATCTCAAATCCTGGTACATCTTCGCGGCACCCGGATGGATGGAATCCCGCGAGTTGTGGGCCTCCTCAAGAATCAACTCCCGAAGCCCATCCACATTGGGCACACATATCCAGCCCTGCATCCTTAACACTTCATCATCACTAATATTCACATCTCTAGCATCACCTCGTCGAACCCTATCCTGTAGGACGAGCAGATGGGGGTCATCATACTGATGCTCCCTGATACGATCATAAAGGGAAGACCTAGAGACCACACACACCAATACCCGACTCGACTCCTAAATATCAAATCTGACAAGTTGTCTAGCTAGGCCTGAACATATAATGCCAAAGGTCTCTGTACTGCTGGAAGATAGGCTGAACTCCCCAAACTCTCCGCCCGGCGACTCAAGGCATTGGCCACCACATTGTCCTTCCTATGATGGTACAAAATAGTGATATCATAGTCCTTAATAAGATCCAACCACCTCCGCTGATGCAAATTTAGATCATTCTGCTTGAACAGATTATGCAAACTTCGGTGATCAGTGTAGATCTCACAATGCACCCCGTAAATATAGTGCCACCAAATCTTCAAGGTGTGAGCAATAGTTGCTAACTCAAGATCATGGACAAGATAGTTCTTCTCATGGGTCTTCAACTGGCGCGAAGCATAAGCAATCACTCTACCCTCATGCATCATAACATATCCAATACCTATCCGTAAGGCATCACAATACACTGTGTAAGAACCAAAAGCTAATGGAAGAACTAGAATTGGAGCCCTGGTCAAGGCAGTCTTGAGCTTCTAAAAGCTCTCCTCGCGTTCATCCGACCACCTGAATGGAGCACCTTTTTGGATCAATTTGGTCTAGGGTGATGCGATAGATGAGAAAACCTCCACAAAACGATGGTAATAGACCGCCAAACCAAGAAAGCTCCAAATCTTTGCGGATGCGGACGATTTGGTCCAACTCAGCACGACTTCAATCTTCTTCGGATCCACCTGAATACCCTCACTCGACACCATGTTCCCCAAGAACGCCACTAAACCGAGCCAAAACTCACACCTTGAGAACTTTGCATAAAGTTTCTCCTCCCTCCATCTCTGTAACACAATCCTCAAATGCTGGTCTCCTCCTGGATACGAGAGTACACGAGGATGTCATCAATGAATATAATAATGAACAAGTCCAAATAAGGCTGAAACACATTGTTCATCAAATGCATGAACGCTGCTGGGGCATTGGTCAACCCAAAAGACATCACAAGGAACTCATAATGGCCATATCGGGTCCTGAAAGCTGTCTTAAGAATACCCGAATCCCAAATCTTCAACTTGTGATACCCTGACCTCAAATCAATCTGGGAGAAAACCCTCGCTCCATGAAGCTGGTCAAATAGATCATCCATACGTGGCAATGGATACTTGTTCTTGAACGTGACCTTGTTCAACTGCTTGTAATAAATGCATATCCTTATAGAACTATCTTTCTTCTTCACAACGAGATTAGGTGGACCCTAAGGTGACACACTAGACCGAATAAAACCCTTATCAAGGAGTTCCTGAAGCTATTCCATCAACTCCTTCAACTCCCCCGGTGCCATATGATACGGTGGAATAGAAATGGGTTGAGTGCCCAGCACCAAATAAATAGCGAAGTCAATATCCCTGTCAGGAAGCATGCCTGACAGGTCTGCATGAAACACATCCAGAAAATCACGCACCACAGGAACATAATCAATGGCAGGAGTCTCTACACTAACATCCCTCACGAACGCCAAATAGGATAGAAAACCCTTCTAAACCATCTCCTGAGCCTTTAAGTATGAAATCACTCTACTGGGTACATAGTCTATAGAACCACTCCACTCAACCCTCGGCAACCCCGACATCGCCAATGTCATGGTCTTAGTGTGACAATCTAGAATAACATGACATGGAGACAACCAATCCATACACAATATCACATCAAAATCAACCACACTGAGTAGCAAAAGATCCACTCTGGTCTCTAGACTCCCAATAGTCACCACACATGACCGATATATACGATCCACAATAATAGTATCGCCCACATGAGTAGATACATGACTAGATGAAACTAAAGACTCATGGGGAATATCCAGAAAATGAGTGAAATACGAGGAAACATAGGAATAAATGGAACCATGGTCAAACAATGCAGAGGCATCTCTGTGGAAAACTGAGACAATGCCTGTAGTCACAGCATCTAAAGCAATGGTATCTAGTCTGGCAGGGAGGGCATAGAAACAGGCTTGGCCGCCCCTTGATCGGCCTCCCCCTCTTGGGAGACCCCTAGCTGACTGAGCTCCACCCTAGCTAGCTGGGAAGGTGGTGAGGAAAAAAAGCGCAGAAGTCGCAGGCTAACTCCTCTATTGAGATGAACCTCATATGATCTAAATCTCCATACTCAAAGAAACCTCACACTGCAAATGGCGGTAGGGACTAAAGGGAACCTCGAGCACCGAAATAATCGCTCGAAGGTCCTGACACAGATGAACCTTAAGTTGATGGTGCATGAGACGAACTCTAAGCTGGTAATGAACCGAATGATGACTGGCAGATGTTTATATACGTCAATACCACACAAGAGGGGCCGTAATTTGTGTGGTGTCCAATTTTCGCGTGAAGTAGTTATAGAAGGACCTGGTTCTTCTATGTGTTCCAACTCCTACTGTTGCGGAATAATAAATGCAGAAAAGTAAAGAACACAAAGATCTTTACGTGGAAAACACCTGGCTCAAAAGGTGAAAAACCACGACCTACTACTCAGTAGGATTTTCTCCAAACACTTCACTACAACAATGAGCCAAACAACATTTACAAAATAAACTCTTTTGTAAACCTAAGGACTACCTCTAATCCCTTTGTGGAAAACTAGCCTCTAGCTATTTGCGACAAACTTCAAGTTAGCTATAACTTGAACACTCAGTACCTATTACAATTGCTTCTAGATAAAGCTGAAAGGTACACGTTGTAATCACATACTACAAATAAACTAGACTAAAAGACAATAGATGGAACTGGTTCTTCTAGCTGATTCAAGTAGCTCCAGATTAGCACTCTCCAATTTGGCTCGAACTGCTTGCAAAATCTCTTCACGAATTTTGCTCTCAATTCTTGATAAATTTATGCTTTTGTGCGTCTCCATATCATAAGAAAAATCTGCAATTTATAGGAGTTAGTAGACAAGGAATTAACTAGAATCCTAATGCAACTCTTCCTTGGTGAAAGAGTTCTAGTCAAACTCAACTCCTAAATCCTTCCTTATCTTAGATTCTGTTCTTATTGAATAAGGAGTCCTTCTCCAATTTCATTTTTGCAATCTTTTCGATCAGAAGATATCTCAATTTCACCAGAATACGTTTATCTCCTACATGTGCATCTCATGTGCCTTTGAACCTGCTCGTCTATGTCACTTGTGATGGACCTGGTTCATCTCGGAGTTCATTTGTCAATCTTCAAAACTTTTTCCTTTCTTGGGCAAACAAATTCCCCCTTTTTGATGATGACAAACTTTGTGCTTCAGGCCTGTTTCAGCTTAGTCCAACAGTGACACATATTAGATTATTAAGCATCTATCATAAAGAACCAGGTTCATTAGGTTATAAATATCACATGTTCAGAGCACAACCTATCTTCCCCCTTTTGGCATCATCGAAAAGTTGCAAAACAAAATTGTGTGAATCCTAGATTTTTAACACTTACTCATGGCCATTTGGGCAACTGCATATAAAATCATGGATTAATCATCAATAATCAACTAAGAATTAATACTATCAAAGAAATATAGACAGTGAATAAGAACAAAAGAAGCAAACTTCATTGATAGAGAGAATACGATTCTGCCACAATCCACAATATGAAATAAAAATAGTTAAAACATGAGCAACAAACAAACAAAAAAAAATCTCGAATCTCGGTCACTGAAAGTTCTAGGAAGGGCTAAGAAATAAAGGCTTGGAAGAACTGCAGACCTGGTTCGTTTAGCTAAGGTAGATGGTTCAGCAGACCTAGAAACAGATGAAGACTTCTTTGAGCAAGTCTTGGCTTTCTTGAGCTTAAGGGTCTGAACCTCTACCTCTGCCAGTTTTCCACTTTGATGGACCAGATCCATCTCATCCACTTCAACAACCTCAATAGGCTCAACAACCTTTTCTTTCCCCCTTTTCACTCTTTTCTTCTTACTCTCCTCTAAAGATCTCTTCAACTCGTCCTCACTTTGCTTTAACTTTCTCCTTCTAGTTCTTCCTCTTGGAAGAGAAATATCAGAAGTCTCAGACGGAACGACTTTTCTTTTATTGTTTGCTCTTGATGTCTCAGAAGTTTGAGCTCTATCTTTGGATTGTAACTATCGCCTAACGTTTTCAGCATATCCGCCAATGTTTCCTCAGTAGATGAACCGGGTTCATCTGTGTGCTTTTCTAGATTTACTAATCCTTTAGCGGCTACTCCTGATTCACTTCCCCGTGCGTTCTTACTACTTTCTTTCTCCTTCTCTGGATCAGCTCCACAAATAACCATTCTAACAGATTCATATGTGGGTGAAGAATCAACCACTTCCTTCCCTTTTCCCCTTCTCATTACTCTGTACTCCCTCACTCTCCTTTTCTTTTATATTTTATTTTTACCTTCTCTCCTTCTTGTCTCATTCATTTCCACATCTACCATAGACCTAACCAGTATGAACCTATTTTCTAAGTTTTTAGCGACCTCAGAAGAAGGTTATGGTACAGAAGTTACCTATTCAAAATTAAAAGACCCAGTTTCTTCCCCCTCAATCGTCGACTTGAAAGAGTCATCGGAAATTTTGCAATGTTTATGTAAGGGAGGGGATGGCTTGAATGAAATTTTAGTTTTGAATACACGGTTAAGGCTTCCCTAGAATCTAGGTATTTTAATTTGGTGAGGATTCTTGTTGAAACGAAACTAGTTCAAAGTCAACTGGATAGGCTTTTGAAGATTTTGGGCTTGAGTAGGACTCTGCTCATGATTTAATTATTGGTATTTCAAAGTGTGCAGAGTGTAGAACACATACCTCGCCTTTCAGATGAACCAACACAATGAACCAGGTTCATCATTTCAGAATCGTCTTGATCAAGCCTCAATTTGCAGAGATAGAAAAACAATTCATTAGTAATCAATGAGTCATATCAAAACATGGCCTAAGAGTATACTTTTTACAGTATGAGACTGAGCAATTGTTAATCTGATTATTTACACAAATTCCTGATTTTCTAGCCAATTTCTTTCATTTTTCCTTTCTCTTTTTTCATGTACATTCTGAACTGGTTCAATCAGGTGATCTTAATCATCCATAATAGTAATATGTTCCTTTCAAAATGCTCTCTGCTCAATACTTTTGTAAAGATATCAGCAATCTGTTTATCAGTAGCATAAAACTAAATAGTGATCAATCCCTTCTCATAATTATCCCTTAAAAATGATGTCTAACATCTATGTGCTTAGTTCTTTCGTGATGAACCGAGTTCTTGGTCATACTAATTGCATTAGTGTTTTCACAAAAGATAGGAATACAACCTACATCAATCCCTCAATCCATTAATTGTTGTTTGATCCACAACATGAGGCAGCAACAATACACTCAGTTTCAGTAGTAGATAAACCCTTAGAATTTTACATTTTTGGTGGCCCAAGACACAAGACATGATCCAAGAAAGTGTGTCATACTTGAGGTGATCTTTCTATCCACAAGAAAAGCTGCATAATCAGCATCATCATATCCCACTAAGTTGAAATTACTACCTCATGGATACCATAGACAAAGGTCAGTGGTGCCTTTTAGGTATCTCAAGAGCCTCTTGACAACAGTCAAGTGAGACTCTTTTGAAATTTTCTGGAATCCAGCACAAAGGCCTACACTGAAAACAATGTCAGGTCTGCTAGCAGTGAGATATAACAAAGAGCTAATCATTCCCCTATACATTTTCTGAGCAACAGATGAACCGGGTTCATCCATATCCAATTTCGTGGATGTTGCAATAGGGGTGTCAATTTCTTTGTATGTTCCTTCCTGGTTTTGTTACTGAGGAATAGGTTCATGGACAGGTTCCATCGAGGTTTGAGGATCCTCTCTAGTCAGTTCCCCCTATCACGTTGCCCTGGGTGGAAGGACT
This sequence comes from Nicotiana undulata, assembly GCA_005239495.1. Classification (NCBI taxonomy): domain Eukaryota; kingdom Viridiplantae; phylum Streptophyta; class Magnoliopsida; order Solanales; family Solanaceae; genus Nicotiana; species Nicotiana undulata. The sequence goes on along the minus strand of ML281126.1, from coordinate 5,614 downwards.
TGTTCCATCGCTTGTTCCTTCCTGTGATGCTGCTTCAGGATGGACTGTGGCTGCAACATTTGAGTTTCTTGTCAGTAAAATCTCTTCATCATCTTGTTCCTTATCAACCCCAATGATCTCACCTTTCTTCCCATTTTTAAAGGAGACATTACCTCCTTTGAGGTTCTCAAGTGAAAGGAATTGGTCCTTGTTTCTTGTCATGTGCTTTGAGCAGCCACTATCCATGTACCATATTTGGTTGCTCCCCTTCACTTGAACCTACAAAAGGAGATCATAGGTTAGTCTTAGGAACCCAAACTAGTTTGGGTCCCTTTCTATAGGCAAAATGATAAATCACATTCTTTTTAGCCAATTTTTCCCTAGAACAAATTTTTTGTTCTTCTGACTTGCCTTCTCTTTTGCAATGCATTCACTTTTATAGTGACCAGTATTACCACAGTGTGTGTAAATCTTGTTCTCAGGGAGTGTGAGGTACTTTCCTTTGGGATCCTACTTAGGTGTAGAGTTCCCAAAGCCAAGTCCTCTTATGTTGCTACTATGATGTTTTTGTGGCCACGAAAGTGCATCAAAAGACCTGTTCCATTTACAAGTTTTGTCTAGCTCATGCTTAACCTTAGTCAAGTCCTCCTATAGGGTTCTTACCAGTTCATCCTTCTTATAAAGCTCATCTTTTACCTTTCCTATATCCTTTTCTAGTGAGAGTTGTGTGTCACTAGCTATTTCTTTACCTGTTCCTAACTTCAATTTCATATTTTCAGATCTAAGTTCTAAGACAGTTGTATCAAGTGCATGAACTTGGTTCTTCAATGCAGTATTTTCCTTTTTAGTTTTACATTATTTCCAGGTTTTTGCATTCTACTATTAAAAATTTACACTCTTTTGACAATTGTTCTTTTTCAGAACTTATATTGTTAGATTCATCAATTAAAATTAGCAACAATTCAAATAATTTATCTTTAGAAAGGAGTTTAATTTTATCCTTAAGGTCCAGAAAACTTATCTCGGATTCTTCATCAGGTTCATCTTCAGATTCCCGAACTGCTATAAGAGCTCGCTTAGCAACCATTGCTTTGGATGACCTTTTGTTGTAGTTCTTCTTGTCATGAACCTGTTCCTTCTTTCTGATTTCTCCTTTTTCCACTCGACTTCCTACATAGGACAGTTCTTCATCATGTGGTTCTTCTTACCACATTTAAAGCATCCATCAACCATCTGCAAGTGATCATTGAATAGTGGTGGCCTAGTGGTGGATTTCTCTTTAATCTTTTCAGGTAGTGCACTCATCTTGATGTTTTCCTAAGGTGTTAGCCTCTTCAAGGATAACCTGCTCTGATACCAATTGATGTTTATCTACGTCAATACCACACAAGAGGGGGGTGATTTGTGTGGTGTCCAATTTTCGCGTGAAGTAGTTATAGAAGGACTTGGTTCTTCTATGTGTTCCAACTCCTACTGTTGCGGAATAATAAATGCAGAAAATTAAAGAACACAAAGATCTTTACGTGGAAAATACCTGGCTCAAAAGGTGAAAAACCACAACCTACTACTCAGTAGGATTTTCTCCAAACACTTCACTACAACAATGAGCCAAACAACATTTACAAAATAAACTCTTTTGTAAACCTGAGGACAACCTCTAATCCCTTTGTGGCAAACTAGCCTCTAGCTATTTGCGACAAACTTCAAGTTAGCTATAACTTGAACACTCAGTACCTATTACAATTGCTTCTAGATAAAGCTGAAAGGTACACGTTGTAATCACCTACTACAAATAAACTAGACTAAAAGACAACAGATGGAACTGGTTCTTCTAGCTTGTTCAAGTAGCTCCAGATTCTCACTCTCCAATTTGGCTCGAACTGCTTGCAAAATTTCTTCACGAATTTTGCTCTCAATTCTTGATAAATTTATGTTTTTGTGCGTCTCCATATCATAAGAACAATCTGCAATTTATAAGAGTTAGTAGATAAGGAATTAACTAGAATCCTAATGCAACTCTTCCTTGGTGAAAGAGTTCTAGTCAAACTCAACTCCTAAATCCTTCCTTATCTTAGCTTGTGTTCTTATTGAATAAAGAGTCCTTCTCTAATTTCGTTTTTGCAATCTTTTTGATCAGAAGATATCTCAATTTCACCAGAATACATTTATCTCCTGCATGTGCATCTCATGTGCCTTTGAACCTGCTCGTCTATGTCACATGTGATGGACATGGTTCATCCCGGAGTTCCTTTGTCAATCTTCAAAACTATTTCCTTTCTTGGGCCAACACTGGCCCTGTTGATGAGTATGTGACCCATGACCGGATGATGCACCACGGTGAGCTGGGCGAGCCGTCTGAGCATGTCTGAAAGGATGACCTCTACTGTGCTGGAATTGACCCCCAAAAGGAGCACCGCTAAATCCACCCTGTCCAGGAGGCCTCTTGGCCTCCCTCTCAACCCTCTCCTGGCTACAAACCATCTCAATCTGTCGAGCGATGTTGACAACCTCATCAAAAGTAGCACCAAACTCTCTCTCTCTCTCTGGTCATAAGCAATCATAGCTGATAAGTGAGGCCATCTATAAACCTCCTGATCCTCTCCCTGTGTGTGGGAACAAACCATATAGCATGACGGGCGAACTCCGAAAATCGCATCTCATACTCCATCACAAACATATCACCTTGATTAAGCTTCTAAAATTGTCTGCGCATCTCCTCTCTGCGGGACTGAGGCATGAACTTCTCCAGAAAGATAATGGAGAACTGCTTCCATGTAAGAGGTGTTGCGACGACTGGCCTACACCTCTCGTAAGACTCCCACCAACTGAATGCAGCCCCCAGAGAATTTAAAAGTAGTGAATGAGACCTCACCGGTCTCCAACATACCTGTTGTACAGAGTATCCTCTAACACCTGTCTAAGAAACCCTGTGCATCCTCTCCCTCTGCACCACTGAAAGATGGAGGCTGGAGTCTCCCAAACCTCTCATAATCTACGTTGCTCATCCTCAGGCATAGAAGGAAACACATAGTCCTGAGCAGCTACAACCGGCTGGGCTGGTGGTGCCCCCAATGTCTGGAGTCCTGTACTACCTGCTTAGGTGTGCGGGCGGCAGGAGTCTGCATTCCTCCCCCGGCCTGAGAAGTGGTTGCGACCGTCGAAACTGAGACCTACTGAGCAAGGCCTGTGCACACAGTCAGATTCTGAGCTAAGGTATCCTGAAGGCCAGGAATCACGATGGGAATAGGTGATGCATGATCTGGTCCCATTGGTGCATCCACAACTGAGATTTGGTCCTGATCGGGGGAAACTGGTGGATCTGCAGGTACTCCCCCAGCTACTGTGCAGGCTACACCTCTACCCCTACCGCGACCTCTACTGCGACCTTGGCCTCTCGCGACCCTGGCTGATGGTACCGGTGGCTGGACCTCCTGCCTGGTGGTACAAGTCCTCACCATCTGTGAGAGAATGAAACAACAGATGTTTAGTTACCAGAATCAACAAATCCGCACGAACAAGAATTCAAGAATGTGGAGTTTTCCTAGGAACTAAACTCCTTGGATAAATAAGATAACCCAAAAACCATCAAGTGTTTACTAACTTAAACCTAAAATACCTGGTGTCACAAGTGTATGAGCAACTAGTAGAGTATACAATAGAGTTCTACGCTACTTTCTGAAATGAAGTAGACAGAAAATACAAGCAAAATAAAGACTCTGGCTGCTGCAGAACGGGCTCAGAAATGCAGCTCACCGCAAAGTCTTGGAAATCAAGGATCCGCGCCAGACTGATATCTAGATGAACCTTCCTCGGATTCTGCACATTAGTGCAGAAGTAATGACGAGGGGTCGACTTTGACACTTACTATGGGCTAACAATAAAATGTCATAATTATAATTAAGCATGGATTACATAAATATAACTGAAACCTCAATAACAGGAAATAATAAACAATCCTTTCGCTAATAGTAATTCCCAAGTTTATTTCCATCATTTAACAATTTATATCCCAAACCAATGAAACAATATAAATTATAATTGGTTCCAAAGATTTATTACGCGCAATTTATGCCGAGGTCGTACTGTTACACCCCATGTTTTCGTACGTGAGAGTACATCGTAAGTCAATTGATGTAAGCTAAGAAATAAGATTATATTTTATGGAATATAAAGTAAGTTAATCATGTTACATTGGAGGTTAAAAATATTTAAGATCATGAATAACGAGTACCAAGAGGGCTGGAAAGCTTAGAAGCTAAACCAACTGAAGAGAATAAGTTTCGTCAAAAGTCGACGAGTTTGGAGTGTTATAACATGTACTTTAGGGTGAGACTATGGTTCATTACATGATAAGGAGGTTATGATATGAGTTAATTTTTATCGTATGATAGTTGTGTTCTACGTTTTGAAGTCAAGCAACTGGTGGAACAAAAGTTGGCAAAGGTCTTCACAAGTTACACTCATAATGTGCTAAAACTTAGGCCAAATGTAACTGAGATTTTCTCCCAATATACTTGGAATTATTGGATGATCTACCAACCAAATTTAAGATCTATGAGTATAGTTTCCAATTCATTAAACCGTTCATTACTACGACGTAGGAGTAGAGAGATATTTACAATTTCACGAGATTGCGCAGACATCATAAGTGACAAGTAGGTGGATCACTAGAGCTTTTTGGAGCAATACATTTCATGTACTATATTAGGTCTTATTGGGACATATAATATAACAAATTGAATTTCTTGGAATTTAGTTTCCAACGCTCTTAACCGTTCGTTCATACGACATCGGGATAAAAAAATATAAGCGTCGGAAGATGGACCAATCCTAGGGTGCCAAGCTAGCACCTCTTTGACTTTTTCCAAAATAGATATATATGTGTCTTAGGTCGGATTTCTCTTCATTATTCAGCACAAAACTACTAGAGAACACCCATAAACATAACCTCAACCTATCTTCTAGGGTTTCAAAGAAGAATATCATCCCTGGTATGAAATCGAGAAGCAATAACATCAAAACGATCCCTACGACGTAAGTGTCATTATACCGCCTCTTCTTTTTCTTTGTAGTTAGAGTTTTGGAAGTTACTTCATAGTTAAGAAACATCTAATATCTGTATTTTAGGGTTTAAATATCAAGGAAGTTTGATAAATGTATTTCCTAATAGTTAGAACTCACGGGACGGTGATCGAAAGTCGTGAGTTCGAGTTATTTGACTAGCGGACTGTTTTGTATTGCTGTTGGGCTGCGTGTTTTAATACTATTTTATGGAGTTTTGTAGGAGGAAGGGTGTGGAGAAACACCATATAGATGTAGGGTTTTTAGCTGGTTGTTTGTTGTAACATTTCCGGGTCGTTTGACACGACTACGGTGGTCGTCTTATGTGTGAAGTGATTAGGTTGTATGTGGACTGTTCTGGGAGGCTCAATATCATTATTATTGATGTTGTTTGGGCTGTTAGGTGATTTTTTTGACTAGTGTGAAGTCATATAAATAGGGGAGGTTCTGCCCGTTTCATCGTAAAATAGGTTGTGGTCAATACATAATAGTTATGACGCTTAAACGATAGCGATAGTGTCGTTTCTCTTATTGTAGATTAAGGAGTTGTGACATTTGTGTAGCTTGAGGTTGG
>ML281125.1:1501-26897 GCA_005239495.1 Nicotiana undulata | reverse complement strand
AACATTTTGTGGAAGTAAAAGCGACAAGGTTACCTCTGTCACACAATTGTGACACACTGATTAAGCTATATTTCAATCCATCTATCAGATACACATGTTCAATTGAAAGTGTGTCATCTTGACCTACCTTGCCGACCCCTATTATTTCACCTTTCTTTCCGTTTCCAAAGGATACATTTCCTCCTTTGAGGTTTTCAAGTGAAAGGAACCGTTCCTTGTTCCCTGTCATATGCTTAGAGCATCCACTATCCAAAAACCAAAATTGGCTGCTTCCCTTCACTTGTACCTTCAAAAGAAAATCAGGGGTTAGTTTTAAGAACCCAAACTAGTTTGGGTCCTTTTCCATGAGAGAATGGATGAATCAGATTTTTTCTGGCCCAGTTTGGTAGCCAGTTTTTCTTTTTAATGAATCTCTCATTTTTTTGACTGGCCTTTTCTTTTGCAGAACACTCATATTTAGAGTGGCCAGTCTTCCCACAATGGGTGCAAATTTTATTTTCAGGGAGAGTGAGATACTTGCTTTTGGGATCCCACTTAGGAAATTGACTCCCAAAACCAAGCCCTCTCTGGTTGCTACTATGATTCTCTTGGAGCCATATTAAAGCATCAGAAGACTTATTCCACTTACGTGTTCTATCAAATTCATGTTTGACTTTGCCAAGTTCTTCTTTAAGAGATTTTATCTGCTCATCTTTGGCATACATTTTATCTTTCAATTTACCTAAGTCTTCTTCTAACTTCGCATGAGAGTGATCAACTACCTTTTTACTGGATCCTAGTCTTAACTTTAAATTTTCAGATTTTAGTTCTAGAATCTCAGTTTCGAGTGGTTGAACCTGGTTCATCAAGACAGTGTTTTTCTTTTCAGATTCACTGACCCTTATTTCCAGGTCCATGCATTTTGCTCTCAGCATTGCACACTCTTTAGATAGTTGATCTTTCTCTTTTGTTGTCTCTTCAGAATCATCAATAAAGTCAAGTAGCAACTCAGAGAGTTTCTCCTTAGATAGAAACTTTATTTTTGTTTTAAGATGTGAGATACTTACCTGTGGTTCTTCATAAGTCTCCTCATCAGATTCTCCAATTTCCATGAGAGCCTGATCTTCTGTCTCACCATCTTCTGATTCTTCATCTGAACTTTCCCCCCAAGCAGCAACCTTAGCCTTTGTAGTAGTTTTCTTGGGTTGGACCAGTTCCTTCTTCCTATTCTTTCGTTCATATCTCTCATTCCTCCATTCTACTTCCTACTGGGGCCAGTTCTTGATGAGATGATCAGTTTTTCCACACTTGTAGCATCCCTCATTAGCTGGCCTTTCAGGAGCCTTTGCCTTGTTGAAGTTTCCCCCTCTAGAGATGCCTTTCTTCCTCATGAGAAAGTTTCTGAATTCTTTGGTGATCATGGCCATCTCATCATCCTCCAGATCTGCTCCCTCTGTGATCCTTAGTGCTAGACTTCTTTCCTTCTTTGGGGCATCCATTTTCATGGTCTGCCTTCTGAGTTCATAAGCAGTAAGGTTGCCAATCAACTCATCTAGTCTAAGGGTTGCCATATTTTTGGATTCCTGGATGGCAGTTATCTTGCTTTCCCAGGAGATAGGCAGAACCCTTGTCAAAATCTTCTCAACCTTGTCTTCTTCAAGGATGACTCTTCCAAGAGACTTGAGTTCATTAGTCAAGGTTGTGAACCTTGTGTACATCTCCTGAATTGTTTCTCCTTCTTTCATAGTGAAGTTTTCATACTGAGAGTATAGCAATGTACCTCTAGACCTCTTCACTGAGTTGTTCCTTCATGAGCCACTTGTAGAGTATCCCAGATTTCCTTGGCAGTTGTGCAGCTTTGGATTCTATTGTATTCATCTCGGCCTAGTCCACACACTAGCCACTTCTTGGCCTTGGCATTCTTTTCCCATTTCTTCAGATCCTCAATTGTGCAGTCAGCCCTAGTCTTAGGCACATCTACTCCTTCAACAGTTTTCTTCATTGTTGAAAGTGGTCCATCAGTGACTATGTCCCAGAGTTCATAGTCCTCTCGAATAAGGTGATCCTTCATTCTATTCTTCCACCAAGAATAGTACTGGTCATTGAAGAGTGGTGGCCTTGAAGTTGATTGACCTTCCCAGTTCCTAGGTGGTGCACTCATCTTGATCTTTTCCTAGGTGTTAGCCTCTTCCAGGATAACCTGCTCTGATACCAATTGTTGTTTTCAATACTACACAATATTATAAGTTAATTATGCAGTACCCAATTTTTGAGTGATGTCTAATAAGAAGAACCTGGTTCTTCTTTGTGTATTACTTTCTACTGTTGCGGAATAATTAAAGAAGTAAAGTAAAGACACAGGGATTTTTACGTGGAAAACACCTGGCTCAAAAGGTGAAAAAAAACCACGACCTACTCTCAGTAGGATTTGCTCAAACTCTTCACTAAAACTCTGAGCCAAAATGGACTTACAAAATAAACTCTTTTGTAATCCTAGGACTAACTCTAATCCTCTTTGTATCAAACTAGCCTCTAGCTAATTTCTAAAGAATTCAAGCTAACTCTAACTTGAATAATTTGTACCTATTACAATTGCTTCTAAGAAAGCTGATAAGATACAATGTTGAAACTCCTACTACAATCAACTAGACTCAATACACAAACAATGGAATTGTTTCTTCTAGTTGAACTGTAGCCTTTGTATCGCACGACAATTCTGCTTGCAAAATATCTCTGGGACTTTTGCTTCAGATCTTGATTCACTTTAGTACTTGTGCGTCACTTGTTTCAGAAGTAATACATTGATTATTTATAGAGTCCGTTTGTTGAGTACATGATTCAATTCTGATCCAACTCTTCTTAGGTAAACGAGTTTGATTGTAACTCAACTTCCTTCCTCTACTTCTGTCCTAGCTGAAATCAACTTCTGTCATCTTTATCAGTTTGCAACCGTTTTGTATTAGGAGACATTCTCTTAGTTCTTTGATACTCAGCAATCACTGATATCTCCTAGACTTGTACGATTCTTGTGCCAACTGCTTCGTTCAGATGTATCTGCTCTGATGGACCTGGTTCAACTTGTCACTATTTGTCAATCTTCAAAACCCATTCAGTGACATGGGCCAACATCACGGAATGACCGGCCGGGTCGTTACATTCTCCCCCTCTTAAATAAACATTCGTCCTCGAACGGGTCTAGAAACATACTTGGAGTCTCAAATAAGTGAGGATATATGCTACGCATCTCCCGCTCGGTCTCCCAGGTGGCCTCCTCCACCGGCTGCCCTCTCCACTGCACCTTCACTAAAGCTATATCCTTAGATCTCAACCTTCTGACCTGACGACCCAAAATAGCCCTTGGCTCTACCTCGTAGGACATATCACCCTCAAGCTGAACCGTGCTGAAGTCTAAAACAAGAGACGGGTCACCAACATACTTCTGGAGCATGAAAACATGGAATACCGTATGAAAACTTATAAGCTGGGCGGAAAAGAAAGTCTATAAGCCACCTCTCCAGCCCTCTGAAGCACCTCAAGAGGCCCAATGAACCGGGGACTCAACTTCCCCTATTCTCGAACCGCATAACACCCTTCATGGGTGACACCTTCAGCAACACCTTCTCTCCAATCATGAAAGACACATCCTGGACCTTCTGGTCCGCACAACTCTTTTGCCTAAACTGCGCCGTGTGATGCCGCTCCTGAATCAACTTCACCTTATCCAACGCATCCTGTACCAAATCTGTGCTCAATAGCCTAACCTCACCCGACTCAAACCAACCAACCAGAGATCTACATCGCCTACCATATAAAGCCTCATACGTAGCCATCTGGATACTCGACTGATAACTGTTATTATATGCAAACTCCGTGAGTGGCAAAACCTGGTCCCATGAACCCCCAAAATCTATGACACAAGCACGCAACATGTCCTCCAGGATTTGAATAGTGCGCTCTGACTGCCCGTCCGTCTGAGGATGAAATGTTGTGCTCAGCTCGACCTGAGTACCCAACTCTATCTGCACGGCCCTCCAAAATCGAGATGTTAACTGAGTACCTCTGTCAGAAATGATAGAAACTGGAACACCATGCAACCGGACAACCTCCCGGATAAAAATCTCAGCAACCGCTCCGAATAATATGTAGTACCAATAGGAATGAAGATGCGCGGACTTGGTCAGCCAATCCACAATAACCCATATAGCATCAAACCTCCTCGAAGTCCGTGGGAGTCCAACTACAAAGTCCATGGTGATCCGCTCCCACTTCCATTCCGGAATATCCAACCTCTGATGCAATCTACCTGGTCTCTGGTGCTCATACTTGACCTGCTAACAGTTGAGGCACCGAGCTACAAATCCAACAATATCCGTCTTCATCCGCCTCCACCAATAGTGCTGTCTCAGATCCTGATACATCTTCGCGGCACCCGGATGGATGGAATACCACGAGATGTGGGCCTCTGCTAGAATCAACTCTCGAAGCCCATCCACATTAGGCACACATATACGACTCTGCATCCTCATAACACCATCCTCACCAATAACCACATCCCTGGCATCACCTCGCCGGACCCTATCCTGAAGAAAAAGCAAGTGTGGGTCATCATACTAACACTATCTAATCTGGTCATAAAGAGAAGACCTGGATGCTACACGAGCTAACACCCGGTGGGGCTCTGATAGATCCAATCTCACTAACTGGCCCGCTAAAGCCTGAACATCAAGTGTCAATGGTCTCTCTACTGTTGGAAGATATGCTAGACTCCCCAAACTCTCAGCTCTGCAACTCAAGGCATCAGCCACTACATTGGCCTTCCCCGGATGGTATAGAATAGTGATATCATAGTCCTTGAGAAGCTCTAACCATCTCCTCTGACACAAATTCAAATCCTTCTGCTTAAACAGATGCTGCAGGCTACGGTGATCAGTAAAAACCTTACAATGCACACCGTACAAATAATGACGCCAAATCTTCAAGGTGTGAACAATGGCTGCTAGCTCGAGATCATGTACGGGATAATTCTTCACATGAGTCTTCAACTGGCGTGAGGCTTAGGAAATCACCCTACCTTCCTACCTCAAAAAACAACAGATGCCTATCCTCGAGGCATCACAATACACTGTATAAGAACCTGAAGCTGATGTCAATACTAACACTAGAGCTGAGGTCAAAGCAGTCTTGAGCTTCTGAAAGCTCTCCTCACACTCGTCCGACCACCTGAAAGGAGCACCCTTCTGGGTCAATTTGGTCAAGGGCGAAGCAATAGAAGAAAACCCCTCCACAAAGCGACGGTAATACCCCGCCAAACCAAGGAAGCTCCTAATCTCTGTAGCTGAGGACGGTTTGGGCCAACTCTGCACCGCCTCTATCTTCTTCGGATCAACCTGAATACCCTCACTGGACACCACGTGCCCGAAAAAGCTACTGAGCCAAGCCAAAACTCACACTTGGAGAACTTTGCATAAAGCTTCTCCTCCCTCAGGCTCTGCAATACAATTCTCAAATGTTGAGCATGCTCTTCTTGGCTACGAGAATATACCAGGATGTCATCAATGAACACAATAACAAAGGAATCAAAATATGGATGAAACACGATGTTCATCAGATGCATGAATGCTACTGGGGCATTGGTCAGCCCAAAAGACATCACCTTGAACTCATAATGACCATAACGAGTCCTGAAAGCCGTCTTGGGAATATCGGAATCTTGAATCTTCAGCTGATGATACCCGAATCTCAAGTCAATCTTAGAGAACACTCTGGATCCCTGAAGTTGGTCAAACAAATCATCAATACGAGGCAAAGGATACTTATTCTTGACTGTAACCTTGTTCAACTGCCTATAGTCAATACACATTCTCATTGAACAATCTTTCTTCTTCACAAATAACATATGTGCACCCCAAGGTGACACACTAGGCCGAATGAACCCCTTATCTAGGAGTTCCTGAAGCTGCTCTTTTAATTCCTTCAACTCCGCCGGTGCCATATGATACGGTGGAATAGAAATAGGCTGAGTGTCCGGCACCAAATCAATACCAAAATCAATATCCCTGTCAGGTGGCATGCCTGGCAGGTCAGCATGAAACACGTACGAAAAATCATGGACCACATGTACAGAATCAATAGTGGGAGTCTCAACACTGACATCCCTCACAAACGCCAAATACGATAAACACCCTTTTTCTACCATACGCTGGGCCTTCAGGTATGAAATCACCCGATTACGCACATACTCAAAGAACCTCTCCACTTGACTCTCGGGAATCCTGGCATCGCTAAGGTCACGGTCTTAGCGTGACAATCTAGAACAGTATAACACGGAGATAGCCAATCCATACCCAATATCACATCAAAGTCAACCATGCTAAGTAATAACAGATCCACTCTGGTCTCCAGACCCCCAATAGATATCACACATGACTGATACACACGATCCACAACAATAGTATCGCCCACCGGAGTCGACACATGAACAAATGTAACTAAAGACTCACGGGGCATATCCAGAAAATGAGCAAAGTATGATGAAACATAAGAATACGTGGGACCAGGATCAAATAAGACCGAAGCATCTCACTGACAGACTGAGACAGTTCCTGTAATCACCCCATCGGAAGCCATAACATCTGGTCTAGCTGGAAGTGCATAAAAATGAGCCTGACCTCCACCTGATCGACCTCCCCCTCTAAGGCGGCCTCTAGCTGTCTGACCCCCACCCCTGGTTGCCTGGGCGGGTGGTGAAGTAACTGGAGCTGAAGTCGAGGGATGACTCCTCTGCTGAGATGGACCCCTAAGAAGACGAGGACATTGTCTCCTCATGTGCCCGAACTCCCCACACTCATAACAACTCCCTGGCGCAGGAGACGGGGACTGAAGGGAACCCCTAGTACCAGGATAGCCACTAGAAGAACCATGCATAGGGGAACCCTGAACGGATGGTGCTCGAGATGAACTTTGGGCTGGAAGAGCACTGAAAGAAGAATGACCCGGATAAGAACTGCGGGGACCCTATCCCGATGATGCACCACTATAAGCTGAGTGAGCTGGGTGAGGAGGCCTAAATGAGCGGCCTCTGCTCTGTTGAAACTGTCCTCTGGAAGGAGCACTGCTGAAACTACTAGATCCTCGAGGCCTCTTGGCCTCCCTCTCATCACGCTGCTGACGGCGGAATGCCTCAATATCCCGGGTAATATCCACAACCTGCTCAAAGGTGGCACCCGATACTCTCTCTCTGGTCATCAAAATACGAAGCTGATAAGTGAGACCATCAACGAATCTCCTGATCCTCTCTATCTCAGTAGGGACCAACTCTAAAGCATGTCGGGCAAGCTCTGAAAATCTCATCTCATACTGCATCACTGTCAACTCACCCTGACGCAGCTTCTCAAACTGTCTACGCATCTCCTCTCTGTGAGACTGGGGAACATACTTCTCTAAGAAGAGAGTGGAAAACTGCTGCCAAGTGAGGGGTGATGCACCAACAGGCCTACGCCTCTCATAAGACTCCCACCAAGTAAATGCAGCTCCTCAGAACTAGAAAGTAGTAAACGAGAACCCACTGGTCTCCAGTATCCCTTGATAACTAAGGATTATACTACATTTTACACTTCTTCTTGCTTTAGTTTTGGTTTATATTGTATACAAAATGGTCTCAAAGGCTTACATATTGCACTTGTTTGCAGGGTTTCGTAAAAAAGGTGATAAATAGTCAAAACCAGCTCAAAAAGGAGTGAAACATGCACAAATTCCAAGAACAAGTCCAAACACAATCCAACATACCAGTGCGATCTGCAATGACTTTTGTGCGGACCGCACTACTGAGATTCAGAGAGGCTAATTTTAGAGCTAAACCAGTGCGGTCCACAATGCATTTTGTGTGGACCGCACTACTGAGATTCAAAGAAGATGGAATTTTTGGAGATCAAAGCTAAAGAGGTCCGCACTCCATTTTGTGCGGACTGCACAGGGCCACAGCGGCCGTGGTGTATTTTATGCGGTCCGCGGTGGCCAAATTTAGAGAAGCAGATTTCAAATCCTAGGAGCCTCTACACGAACGCACTCCATTTTGTGTCCGCGGTAACCCCGCAGGGGTATTTTTGTTCAGAAAATTCGACCTAGTATAAATAGTTTCTTTTCCCATTTTTAGGTCAGCTTTTGTATTTCAGAGTAAGAGGGAGCTCGTGAACGATATTGTTACGCTACTTTGAGTAATTTTAGAAGTGTTTTAACATTGAATCTTTAAATTTTAGTTTGAAATTAAATTATATGGGTTATTCTTCATCTATTTCTCTGATTTGTTCTCTTATCATGAGTAGCTGGACCCATTAGCTAGGGTTGTGGCTCAACCCTAGTGTGGGTATTTGATGGATCCTTTAATTTGAGGCTTAGATGTTTATGGGTAATTGGTATTTGGGCTGATTTGTGTTCTTCATGATAAATTAGTTGTTGCAAACATTAATTGGTGTTTGGGTTCTTCTTGAGAAAGAGAACTTGAGTCTAGAAAATCAGTCCAACAAGGAATTGGGCTGTAATCAAGAGATTGATAGTCCCAATTAACGGGTTAAACCTAGAGATAGTAAAACCCTACTTGGGCCTATATTGCTTGCACAATTGTGACACCCAATTGGTCTCGAGCGAGTCAATTAGGGAAAAGCGACTCAAGCTACCGAGAGGTATAGAGTGGATAATTCCGTGCATTGGCCATATCACAATCCCCAAACATAACGTCCTTGACTTAGGTTTTAGACCCCGTTAAGTATTCACCTAGGAGAAAGTCATAGCCCTAGCCCCTTTTATCCATTGAGAAAACTTACAAAAAGACATTAGTTAGTTAATTAGCAATTTGAAATTAGTCTAAACCGTAGTTCAAATATCAAAACCAAGTTTATGAGAAGTGTAATTAGAGACACGACAAACTACTAGATCATTTAGGAACTCAACTCCAACAATCATAACTCTCTGTGGATTTCGATCACGATCCTTCAGGTAAAAGCTGCTTCGACCCTCACCTTGCTACTTTCTAGTAGTGTAGGTGGGCGACGATCATCCCTGCAGTGCAAAGAATCCTCTGACACTTTTCTAAGAAACCCTAGGCATCCTCGCCCTCAACACCACTAAATGTTGGAGGCTGAAGTCTACTAAATCTCTCCAACCTACGCTGCTCGTCATCTGGCATGACTCGAATCACATAATCCTGAACATGTGCAACCGGCAAGGCTGGAGCTGCCCCCGGTGTCTGAAGCCCCTGAACGACATGCTCAGGTGTCCGGGCAGCTGGAGTGTGAGTGCCTTCCCCAGCCTAAGAAGTAGCGTCAGTAGTAGAAACAGCGACTGCATGTGCAAGACTGGTGCACACCGTCAAAATCTGAGCCAGGGTCTCCTGAAGACCCGGAATCACAATACGCACTGCCGGTGCCTGATCCTGTCCCGTTGGAACATCTGCGGTGGGGACCTGATCCTAAACAATAGGTGGGTCTACGGGTACCGCCCCGGCTGTTGCGCGGGCTACACCCCTGCCTCTACCCCTGCCTCGACCCCTCGCGCACATAGCTGGTGTATGGTCTCACTGATCGGTAGTGCGTGTCCTCACCATCTGTGAGAGAATGAAACAACAGAATTTTAGTTTCTAAAATCAACAGATCCGTACGACAGAATTCAAGAATGTGAGATTTTCCCTAAGGGTTCTGTAGCCTTTCGAAGATAGGTACAGATGTCTCCGAACCGATCATCAATACTCTATACTAAACCTGCTCAAGACCGATGAGTCTTATGTAACCTGGCTCTGATACCAACTTGTCACGACACCAAACTTAAACTAGTCGTGATGGCGCCTATCGTGATACTAGGCTAACCAATCTACCGAAAATGACAGTTAAACTTTTCGTTTAAAGCATACGTTATCTCATATTCCATTAAAGTTCTACTTTTAAGCATGTTCGACAATAAAAATAATCAAGGTCTAAACACAGCCCCAAATATCTAGAGTCAACCGTCATGAGCATCTAAAGAGTAATACAATGTGATACCATTTCTTTATTAATACAAGTTTTGAGATAAGTAAAATCAACATAATAGGAAGGGAAAATGGCATGTTGCGAACGCCGAACAGCTACCTCAATCCCCGAACGAGCTCCAAGCAAATGAGAATCAGCTAGCGCCCTGACCCGGTACCTGGATCTGCACACATGGTGTAGGGAGTAACGTGAGTATGCCAACTCAGTAAGTAACCATTATAACTAAAGACTTGAGTGCAGTGACGAGCATTTAAAATCAGTAAAATCATGCGATAAACAGTAGAAAAGTAAAAATATCAAGTCCGAAAATCCCCATTTCGGATCTTTTCATAAAAATCCAAGTTTCTATTAAAATCTCATAAACATGGCACGGAATATCCCCTCGTCCTAAAATATCATAAACACGGCACGGAATGTCCCCTCGTGTTGAATAACATAAACATGGCACGGAATGTCCCCTCGTGCTAGATATCGTAAACAACAGTTTGGCAAGAAAATCAACAATAAGAACCCACAAGTACAAAGGAACAATCAACAGGAATAATACCGTCACGGCAAGGGACACAGCTATAACCAATCTTACACAAGTGTATAACTTAACAAAATATTCCTTAACCGAACAAATACTCAACAGTATTCACAACCAAGAATTTCCATCAAATGAATAACTACCAAGTTGATATCCCCGTATCTAATAAGGAAAGACTCTCACAAAGTCTTATCTTTAGACAAGAAATTCCGAATTAAAATCATTTCTTGCATCTAGAATGATAATGTCAAGCTGGGGATGCATTGAAGACTGCTAGTACCTGCATCGATTAAAGGTGTGGCATTGACAGTTGTGTGAGAAATTCCAATAATTAGGAAAGTTTCCTTAGTCTAAACTTTCCTTAATTCATGTCGGCTAAAATTTTCTCATTTCATGTTCGTTATGTCATTTTTGTCTAAATTTTTGTATTAAGAAGCCCTCTCATATGATGTTCACCAACTCAATTGAATAAGAGTTTTGTTTCTCCTCTTCCCTTTTCGTGGCTTCTTCGTTCTCCATGACTAAATTGGATGTTTGTGTTATCAACCAGAGAGTTATTCCCTCTGTCACAATTTGTTGGTGCCATTTGATACCAACAAATACCAAAAGTAACCTTCTAGGGTCTGCAACAAATCATGTCAGCTCCTAGAAGAGCATCTCATTAAGGTCAAATGGAAGGCTTCTAAATATAGAAAGGTCGCAGTCTTTCTTGACAGACGAACAAGAAAAGAATGCCAACCATAACGTAATAAATTTCAATGAAATCACATAATTACTAATATTCGACTCACGGGCATGCTTGACAACAACATATAGGTACTCAATAATCACGTAGAAAATAAGACTCAACACCTATTCCCTCAAGCCAAGGTTAGGCCGAACACTTACCTCGACCTCCACGATAAAAATTAAGCCTCAAGCACCACTTTTCCTTTTGAACCCGAATCCAAATCAATCATATCTAGACATAATCGACTCAATAAGATCAATAAATGCTAAACAATTCAATTCCAATGCTTAATTATAGACTTTCTAACATTCTTCCCAAAAATCCAAAAATCGACCCCGGGCCCGCTTGGTCAAAACACGAGGTTCGGACGAAAAATCGATCACCCATTCACCCACGAGCCCGAATATGTAATTTATTTTGAAATCCGACCCCAAAACGAGGTCAAATTCTCAATAAATCAAAAAGCCCTAACTCTACCCAAATCCCTAATTTTCTACCCTTAGTCTCATGTTTTAGGCCTAGAAATCTAATGGGTGTTGATAAAAATGGAAGGAAATGAGTTTATGATTATATACCGATGAAGCTATGGTGAACAATCTCCCTGATGTAGATCTTTGCCAACCTCTCCGAAGAATACGAAACTGATACCGGAATGAAGTGTGTTGACTTTGTCAGCCTATCCACAATGACCCACACCGCATCTAACATCCTCTGAGTCCGTGGGAGTCCAACTACGAAATCCATGGTGATACCCTCCCACTTCCACTCGGGAATCTCAATCTGCTGCATCAAACCACCGGGTCTCTAGTGCTCGTACTTAACCTGCTGACAGTTCAAGCATCGTGCTACATATGCCATAATATCCTTCTTCATCCTCCGCCACCAATAATGCTGTCCCAAATCCTGGTACATCTTTGCGGTGCCCGGATTAATGGAATATCGGGAACTATGAGCCTCTTGCAATATCAACTCACGAAGACCATCGACATCAGGCACACAAATACGGCCCTTCATCCTCAAGACTCCATCATCATCAATTGTATCCTGCTTGGCACCTTCGTGCCGAACCGTATCCCTAAGGACACATAAATGACGATCATCATACTGTCGGTCCCGAATACAGTCAAACAATGAAGAACGGGCTGCAGTATAAGCCAAAACACTGCCAGTCTCAGAAACATCCAATCTCATGAACCGATTGGCTAAAGCCTGAACATATAAAGCAAGCAGTCGCTCCCCGGCCAGTATATAAGCAAGACTACCCATACAGACTGACTTTCGCCTCAAAGCATCGGCCACCACATTGGCCTTCCCCGGATGATATAAGATGGTAATGTCATAGTCTTTCAACAGCTCCAACCATCTTCTTTGCCTCATATTCAACTCTCTCTTCTTTAACAAATATTGCAAACTCTTATGATCTGTGAACACCTCACATGACACACCATACAGATAATGCCTCCAAATCTTCAGCGCATGGACAATGGCTGCTAACTCTAAGTCATAAACTGGATAGTTCTTCTCATGAACCTTCAACTGACGTGAAGCATAAGCTATAACCTTGCCATCCTGCATCAACACTGCACCAAGTCCAACCCTTGAAGCATCACAATACACTGTGTATGACCCTAAACATGTGGACAAAACCAACACCGGTGACGTGGTCAAAGCTGTCTTGAGCTTCTGAAAGCTCGCCTCACACTCATCTGACCACCTGAACTGGGCACCCTTCTGAGTCAACTTGGTCATCGGGGCTGCAATAGATGAAAAGCCCTCCACAAACCGACATTAATAACCTGCTAAGCCCAAGAAACTCCGAATCTCTGTAGCTGAAGTGGGTCTAGGCCAATCTCTGACTGCTGAAATCTTCTTGGCATCCAACTGAATACCTTCGGCTGACACAACATGGTTCAGAAATGTACCCCAACTCAACCAGAATTCACACTTGGAAAACTTAGCATACAACTGACTGTCCTTCAAAGTCTGGAGAAATACTCGAAGGTGCTGCTCGTGCTCCTCCCAACTGCGGGAGTAAATCAAAATATCGTCAATGAAGACAATCACGAACAAATCCAAATAAGGCCTGAACACTCGGTTCATCAAATCCATAAAAGCAGCTGGGGAATTTGTCAACCCAAATTACATCACCAAGAACTCATAATGACCATACCGAGTGCGAAAGGCTGTCTTAGGGACATCAGACGCCCTAATCCTCAATTGATGGTAGCCAGATCTCAAGTCAATCTTTGAAAACACTGTGGCACCCTGAAATTGGTCGAACAAATCATCAATCCTCGGCAAGGGATACTTATTCTTGATAGTAACCTTTTTCAATTGCCGGTAATCAATACACATTCTCATTGTGCCATCTTTCTTCTTAACAAACAACACTGGCGCACCCCAAGGAGAAACACTAGGCCTTATAAAGCTTTTACCAAGCAAGTCCTGTAACTGATCCTTCAACTCCTTTAGCTCTAGTGGGGCCATACGATATGGCGGGATAGAAATAGGCTGAGCGCCCGGAGCCAAATCAATGCAAAAGTTGATATCCCTGTCGGGTGGCATACCCGGAAGGTCAGCAGGGAATACCTCTGGAAACTCACGGACAATGAGCACAGACTCCATAGAAGGAACCTCGGCACTAGAATCATGAACATAAGCTAATTAGGCCAAACATCCCTTCTTAACCATACGTCGAGCCTTCATATATGAGATAACCCTGTCGGAAGAATGACCAGGAGTCCCTCTCTACTCCAATCGGGGTACTCTCGGTAAGGCCAAGGTCACAGTCTTGGCATGACAGTCCAGAATAGCATGATAGGGAGATAACCAATCCATCCCCATAATGACATCGAAATCAACCATATCTAGATGTAAAAGATCTACACAAGTCTCCAGACCACCAATAACCACTATGCATGAACGGTATACTCGATCTACCATAATAGAATCACCCACTGGTGTAGATACATATACATGAGTACTTAGGGAATCACGGGGCGTAATTAGATAAGGAGAAAAATATGAGGACACGCAGGAAAATATAGATCCCGTATCAAACAAAACCGAAGCATCCCTGCTGCAAACTAAAACCATACCTGTAATGACTGCATGGGAGGCCTCAGCCTCAGGTCTGGCGGGTATAGCATAGCATCGGGGCTGAGCCCCACCAATCTGAATATCCCTGGGTCGACCTACTACGGGCTGACCTCTACCCCTCATAGCCTGTCCTCCACCTCTAACTGTTTGGCCTCCACCTCTGGCACCTCGACCTCCACCCCTAGCTGGCTAAAGGGTTGGGGGTGCACCTGGTGCGAGAGTCATAGCACGGGAACCCTGATACTGAGAACCACTAGAAGCTCGGGGCAAAACCTGGAAATGTGCCCTGGAACACCACAAGTGTAAGAAGATCTCTGCTGCTGAGACTGATGGCCCTGAAACTGTCCCTGTCGACCAGAATACCCACTCTGAAAGCTCTGAAGCGGCAGTGCACTGATAGGAGTTGGTGGTGCACTGCGGGATACCTGAAGGGCTGACTGGAATGCTTTGGGAGGATGACCTCTGCCAAAAGAATCTCTACCTCCAGATGAGGCACCACTGAATCGGCCAAAATGATGAGGCCTCTTGTCAGACCCCTGACCACTGACCTGTAATAAGACCATCTCAATCCGCCTGGCCACATTGTCCACCTCCTGAAATGAAATATCAATACATATCTCTCTGGCCATATGAAGTCTAATCGGCTGAGCTAGCCCCTCAATAAACCTCCTCGCTCTCTCTCGATCAGTGGGGAGTATCATGATAGCATGTCGGGCCAAAGTGATAAATCGGGTCTCATACTATGTAACTGTCATAGAACCCTGCTAGAGACGCTCAAACTGCCTCCGAAGATTGTCTCTCTGGGTAACTGGTAGAAACTTTTCCAAGAACAACTCGGAGAAATGAGCCCAAGACAAAGGCGAAGATCTAGCTGGTCTGGTCAAGCAATAATCCCTCTACCAAGTCGTGGTTGGACCAGAAAGGCGTAAAGTAGCAAAATCGACCCCATTGGTTTCCACGATCTCCATGTTCCGAAGAACCTCATAGCAACTGTCCAAGTAATCCTGGGGTCCTCTGATGGTGCACCAGTGAAAGTAGTATGAAATAACTTGGTGAACCGATCAGATCTCCATAAAGCATCGGCAGACATGGCTGCTCCGTCAATAGGCTGAGCTGCAACGACTGTTGTACTACTCCAGCTTACTGAGGTGCTGGAGTCTGGAACTGCGAATCTAACTACTCTGGTGTGCGGGTAGTAGGAGTCTGGGCCCCTCCCCAGCCTGAGAGACAGTTGGTGTTGTAGGAAGTAGACCGTCCTGAGCCACGCTCTCCATAAGACCCACTAAGTAGACCAGAGCGTCCAAAAGTACCAGGGTGGCAATGAACCCCTTTGGGACCTGAGCTGGTCCAATCGGAACTGTCTGAGCAGGAACCTCATCGGCAAACTCTACATGAGGATCCTCCACTGCGGCTGTTGCCCTGGGCTGAGATCTGCCCCGACCTCAGCCTCTAGCACGGCCTCGTCCTCGTCCTCGGTCCCTCGTAGGAGCTGCAACTGGAGGATCGGGCTGATGATCGATAGATGAGGAAGCACGCGTTCTCGCCATCTGCGAGAGAGTAGAATAGAAACTCAATTAGTATTTAGAATTCAAATCGCACGTCGTAGATGAATATATGCGAAGTTATTCCTAACTTTGCAGCCTCTAGGGGATAGGTACAGACATCTCCGTACTGATCCCTCAGACTCTACCAAGCTTGTCTGTGACTTGTGAGACCTAGAAACCTAGAGCTCTGATACCAACTTGTCACGACCCGAAATTCCCACCGTCGGGACCGTGATGGCGTCTAACGTTGAACCCGCTAGACAAGGCAACGTGATTATTCAGTTTACATTATTCCTTAACTATTAATCATGAACAGATAAATAACCAGATTGACAAGAGTTAAATTTAAAGGACACAGCGTAATGTAAAAGTGTTTCATTTCAATACTTTACGAAGCTGCACCAAAATTTAGCCAAATCCCAGAAACGGTGGAGTCACAACTCACAGACTATCTAAGAGTGGTACATATAACAGTCTGAACGAAATAATACATCTATTTTCTGAAGTACTAGAAACAGAAATAAAGGAAAGTGGAAGGGGACGCCAAGGCCTGCGGACGCCTGCAGGACTACCTCAGTGTCTCCAAGTGGACTGAAGGAAGTCACCTAACTCAATATCCATTGGGTCCTGTACCGGGATCTGCACAACAAAAAGTGTCCAGGTGTAGTATCAGTACAACCGACCCCATGTACTGAGTAAGTGTCGAGCCTAACCTCGGCGAAGTAGTGACGAGGCTAGGACACGACAAATAATATCACATGTGCAGTTTAATAATATATAAAGGAAATAACAACAGGAAGTAAACATTTAAGTAAAAATGGGGGAAAACATGTTAGGGAAAAGGGGTAGCAATTACTGAAATAACGGAACGAGGCAACAGTTTAAATATCAAAATAACAACACGAATTAACAACACAGAACAAATAAGTGCACGAGATCACCCTTCGTGCTTTTACTCTCATCCTCACAATAAGTAAATAGAAAACGGCACGGCATGTCCTCTCGTGCTAAAATATCATAACGTGGCACGGAATTTCCCCTCGTGCTAAAATATCATAAACATGGCACGGAATGTCCCCTCGTGCTAAAATATCATAAACATGGCACGAAATGTCCCCTCGTACTAAAATATCATAAACACGGCACAAAATGTCCCCTTGTGCTAAAATATCATAAACATGGCACGGAATGTCCCCTCGTCCTAAAATATCATAAACACGGCACGGAATGTCCCCTCGTGTTGAATAACATAAACATGGAACGGAATGTACCCTCGTGCTAGATATCGTAAACAACAGTTTGGCAAGAAAATCAACAATAAGAACCCACAAGTACAAAGGAACAATCAACAGGAATAATACCGTCACGGCAAGGGACACAGCTATAACCAATCTTACACAAGTGTATAACTTAACAAAATATTCCTCAACCGAACAAATACTCAACAGTATTCACAACCAAGAATTTCCATCAAATGAATAACTACCAAGTTGATATTAAACCCATAATGCAATAAACCTCAATGAAATCACATAATTACTAATATCCGACTCACGGGCATGCTTGACAACAACATATAGGTACTCGTCACCTCACCTATACGTTGAACATGGAATAATCACGTAGCAAATAAGACTCAACACCTATTCCCTCAAGCTAAGGTTAGGCCAAACACTTACCTCGACCTCCATGATCAAAATCAACCCTCAAGCACCGCTTTTCCTTTTGAACCCGACTCCAAATAAATCGTATCTAGACATAATCGACACAATAACATCAATAAATGCTAAGTAATTAAATTCCAATGCTTAATTATAGACTTTCCAACATTCTTCCCAAAAATCCAAAAATCGACCCCAGGCCCGCTTGGTCAAAATACGAGGTTCGGACGAAAACCCGATCACCCATCCACCCACGAGCCCGAATATGTAATTTGTTTTGAAATCCGACCCCAAAACGAGGTCAAATTCTCAATAAATCAAAAAGCCCTAACTCTACCCAAATCCCTAATTTTCTACCCTTAATCTCATGTTTTAGGCCTAGAAATCTAATGGGTGTTGATAAAAATGGAAGAAAATGAGTTTAGGATCACATACCAATGAAGCTATGGTGAAGATTCCCTTAAAAAATCGCCCAAGGAGGTGTGGAGAAGAAGAAGTTGTGAAAAATGGGTTTAATCCCGTAAGTGTTCTATTTTTGGTCTAAAAGAAATTATGGGCAAAAATACCCTTCGCGTTCGCGAGCCCTTGGCCGCGTTCACGAAGGTCTGACTTTCCTGACCTATGCGTTCCCGAGGCCTTGGCCGCGTTCGCGTAGGTTTAACTCTCCTGACCTATGTGTTCGCGAGCTACAGGCCGCGTTCGCGTAGGCTTATGACTACCCAACCCTCAGCCCATCCTATATTCTATGCGTTCGCACCCCTGGGGACGCGTTCGCGTAGAGACACTGTGTAGTGCTCCGCGTTCGCGTCTCCCTCTACGCGTTCGCGTTCGGGTAGAGTAAATCCAAGGCCTTACCCATTTTCTCTTCGCGTTCGCGAGTGTTACCACGCGTTCGCGAAGAGTAATTCATCAGACACCAGAATTGTGCAAAAACACCAGATTTTTTAGTTCAAAAATACCCCGACGTCTATCCGAAACACACCCGAGCCCTCGAGGCTCCAAACCAAATATGCACACAACCTCAAAAACATCCTACGGACTTATTCGTGTAATCAAACCACCAAAATAACATCATGAACATCGAATTAAACTCCAAAATTAATGAAATTTTCCAAAAACTTCTAAAACATCAACTTTACATTTACGGGTGCGAATCACGTCAAATGACTTTCGTTTCTTACCAAACTTTACAGACATGTTATAATTATTATATCGAACCTGTACCGGGCTCCGAAACCATAATATGGTCCCGATACCACAGGTTTCACATATAATTTTATTTTCAAAAACCTCTTATATTTTCAGAAAATAATTTCTTTTAAAAATTCATTCCTCGGACTTGAGACCTCAGAATTCGATTCCGGGTACGCCCCAGTCTCATATTTTCCTACGGACTCTCCGGGATTGTCAAATCACGGTTCCGGGTCCGTTTACAAAAAAGGTTGACCAAAGTCAACTTTATTCAAATTTCCAATTCAAAATTGCTAATTTCCTCAGTTTTTCACATAAAGGCTTCCCGGCTACACGCCCGGGCTGCACACGCAAAACGAGGTAGGATAGAAGAAGGTTTTCACGACCTCGAAACACATAATTACTAAAAAATACACGAGATGACCTTTTGGGTCATCACGGCGTACAGACTACCCTCCCCAAACCCCACATGTTGGGATCATACTGATTTTGTTGTTGTTGTTGATCTATATTATATTTGAATGAGTGTGGCGGAAATAGATATTAAACTCAAACAAGCTAATAAAAATCCACATGACAATGTAATAATATTAGGTATTGAATAATATAATATCAAAAATAAAAAATAATAGAGAAATATTTTTTAGATTTTTTATCATAGAATAAAACGGTAAAAAGTATTTAAATTTTAGATGAGAAAGTTTTTTATATTATGATAAGAAAAGTCATAGTATGAATAGGTCCACGTAATTCAAGTCTAATAGATAAAATCAAAACTAAAATTATTGAATAATAGAAATAAATTAGAGATAATGTGAGGATATTTATAAATCATAATTTTAGAAAATTAAATATACAACCTTAAAATTAGAAAGGGAAAGGCTAATTGAATTTGAATTAGAAAGTTGTTAAAATTAAATATACAATACTTAAAAAATTAGCAAAATTATCTATATTATATTTAAAGGAGAGTAGTGAAGCATGTGGTTAAGCCAAGTGGCAAGCTAAAAAGAAGCCACCTGGCAATTTTAAGACAACACTAAAAATTTGAATTATAAATGGAAATATAATTAATGGAATTAGTTTAATAAATCTTATACATAATCTAAATAAATCTTAGGAAAATCTACTATATATATCTACATTTAAATTTATATTTATATTTATATGTATATTTGTAGCTATAACTATACTTATATCTATATTGATCTACCCATAGATTGTTTTTCTATATTAGCTAGAAATATGGAGGTAAAAATTAACTAAAAATTATAATAGAAAAAAATATATAAAAAGACGTAGATTGAGATAACCTGTGACTATTTATACTTTAGAGTAAGTTAAAATAAAATTAAAATTTACTAAAGATATTAAAAATTTATTAAGTTTAAAAATTAAATAAATTCAATCAGCAAAATAAGATCTTACATAAAGTATATAAATTATCTATAAGGTAAGAAAAAACTTAAATAATTAGTAAAAAA
Organism: Nicotiana undulata; assembly: GCA_005239495.1. Taxonomy (NCBI): domain Eukaryota; kingdom Viridiplantae; phylum Streptophyta; class Magnoliopsida; order Solanales; family Solanaceae; genus Nicotiana; species Nicotiana undulata. The sequence goes on along the minus strand of ML281125.1, from coordinate 6,661 downwards.
TATTTTAATAACAAGAATAATAATGTCATGTCACGACCCCAAAACCGCCCCAGTCGTGATGGCGCCTATTGTGGAATCAGGCAAGCCACACAATTCAAATAATTTAACTTCTTTCAAGAAAACCATATATATTTATAATAAAACCTTATTCATAAATGTTTAAAAAGTCGAATATCAGTAAAACACAAAAATAAGTCCCAACACTGGTGTCACCGAGTCATGAGCTGATACAACTACTAATGTCGAAATACAAAACGGACAAAACACTGTCTGAAATAGTAAAATATGACTAGGAGGATAAGGAAGGAGAAAACGAGGCTGCGATCGCCAACAGCTACCTCGAAGTCTCCGGCTGGAACTTTGTCAACAGTCAGCAACCGCTACTGGGTCCTGATGTACCTGGATCTGCACACAAGGTGCAGGGGGTAATGTGAGTACACCAACTTAGTAAGTAATAAATGTAAATAAGGTCTGAGCAGTAAGAAACACATAAGTACATGTCATAAATTCACAGTAAGTACAACTCTTCTTCCCAGCAGTATATATGTCAAATCATCACGCTTAAAAGTTGATTTCAGTAAAAATCATTTGAAATTATTTTCCAACAGTTTCAACAGAAATTCCAGAAGTATAGAGTAAAAGAGATAAAAATCATAAATAGCCTCTCAGACAAAAACAAGTATCATAAACCGCCCCTCGGGCAGAACATCACTCAGAATCAGCCCCTCAGGAATACCTCACAATCACTCATAATCAGCCATGCGGGCAACCTCACAGCCACTCATGCCTCCCAATCACTCTTCACTCAACACTCGGCACTCGCACTCAGTAGGTACCTGTGCTCACTAGGGGTGTACAGACTCCAGAGGGGCTCCTACAACCCAAGCGCTATAACAAGCCATCTCGTGGCATAATCAATCAGGCCCGCGGCCTCTCATATATCATATAACAGTACAACATGCTGCGACGCGCAACCCGATCCCATGATATTCTCACAACACAAACCCTCGGCCTCACTCAGTCAGAAACCTCTCAAGCCACTTGGGCTATCAATAACAGGGTGCTCAGCCCAAAATATCATTTTATGCATCAAATGGAGTAAATAAGACTTAGTTTCGAGATCATTAAAACATAGCATGACTGAGTACAAATCTTAAATCAACACAGTGAGGAAATAGTAGTAAAAGGCCCTTAAGGGTCCAAACAACTTGGCACGAGGCCCAAATACGGCATTTAACCCAAAACATAGTAATACTTTCTAAAACACAAAATTTCATGTAGTTTTCCAGTCAAATAGGCGACTTAGTAGTCGTTACGGGATGGACCAAGTCACAATCCCCAACGGTGCACACCACTCGCTCGCCATCTAGCATGTGCGCCACTCCCAAAATAGTGAAACGATGTGAAATTCGGGGTCTCATACCCTCAGAACAAGATTTACAGTCATTACTTACCTCAAACCGGATGAAAATCTACTTTGCGATGCCCTTGCCGCTTGACTCGACCTCAAATCGCCCCGAATCTATTCAAAATAAGATTCATACCAGCAATATGTGCTAAAGGAACAATACCCACGCGAAAATAATCAAATTACATCAAAAAACCCGAAATTGGCCAAACCCGACCCCCGGGGCCCATGTCTTGGAATTCGATAAAAATTTCAAAACCAGAATCCTTATCTTCTCACGAGTCCATACATACCAAATTCATCAAAATCTAACCTCGTTTGCCCCCTCAATCACCCAATTCTTAGTCTCAAGCCCTAATCCTCTAATTTAAACCCTCGATTTTGAACTTTATATATTCTGCCCAGACATTTCTTCATCGCGATCGCATAAATAGCCTCGCGATCGGGAAGCACAAACAGGCTGCCTCATCACTTTACTACGCGATCGCGGAAGTCCACATGCGATCGCGAACCTCTACCAATGTCATGACCCGAAATCCCACTGTCGGGACCGTGATGGCGTCTAACGTTGAACCCGCTAGACAAGACAATATTCCGGTTAATATAACTTATTTCCTTATTATTTAGCATTTAACAGAGAATGATATATGTGAACAAATATGAATAAAAGTGCGGAAGGTATGAAATCTAACAACTCGGGTAAATAGCATTACAAAAATCCTTAGTAAAAACCCCCAGAACTGGTATCACAACTCCACGGACTGTCTAAGAATACTAAAAAAAAGGTCTGAATAAACAATACAACTGTCTCAGAAATACAAAGGAAAGACAGAAAGAAAAGAAATGAGATAGTGGGTGATGTCAAGGCCTGCGGACGCCTGCAGGACTACCTCTGTGTCTCCGATGGATTGAAGGATACTCCCTCGATCAGTGTCCACAAGGTCTGGTACCGTGATCTACACAACATAAAGAAGTGCAGGTGTAGCATTAGTACAATCGACCCCATGTACTGAGTAAGTGTCGAGCCTAACCTCGGCGAAATATTGACGAGGCTAGGACACGACGAATAACAAATACATGTGCAGTTCAATAATATATAGCAGATAAAATGACAGGAAGTAAACATTTAAGTACAATACGGGGGAAACATGCTGGGGAAAGGGGTAGCAAAATACTGAAATGACGGAACATGACAACAACAGAAATAAATTAAATAACAGCAAGAATTAACAACTCTGAACAAATAAGTAAACAGAAACGGCACGGCATGTCCCCTCGTGCTACAATATCACAAAACACGGCACGGAAAGTCCCCTCGTGAATAACTAACATTAACACGACACGGAATGTCCCCTCGTGCATAAATAACAGTAACACGGTACGGAATGTCCCCTCGTGCACAAATAACAGTAAACGGCACGAAATATCCCCTCGTGCATAAAAAAACAACATCATGGCACGAAATGTCCCCTCGTGCATAAATAAACAACAACACAGCACGGAATGTCCCCTCGTGCATAAATAAACAACAACACAGCACGGAATGTCCCCTCGTGCATAAATATCAACAACACGACACGGAATGTCCCCTCGTGCATGATATAAACATAAAAACAACAATTGACAGTAAAACCAACAATAAGAAACCTTAAATACACAGGAATAATCAACAAGCGTAATACTGTCCCGGCAAGGGACACAGCTATAACCAAACCTACACAGATCTATAACTTACCAACATATTCCTCACCCGAGAAATTACTCAACAGTACTCACAACTGAAAATTTCCATCAAATGAATAACTTCCAAATGATATCAAATCCATAAACACATTAAACTTCAATGAAAATCACATAATTACTCATATTCGACTCACGGGAATGCTTGATCACAACAAATAGGTGCTCGTCACCTCACCTATACATTGGACATGGAATAAACACGTAGAAAATAGGACTCAACACCTATTCCCTCAAGCTAAGGTTAGGCCAAACACTTACCTCGACTCCAAGAATTCGAATTAAGCCTCAAGCACTGCTTTTCCCTTTGAACCCGACTTCGAATCAACCGTATCTAGACATAATCGACTCAATAACATCAATAAAGGCTAGACAATTCAATTCCAATGCTTAATTATAGAATTCCCAACATTCTTCCCAAAAATCCAAAAATCGACCCCGGGCCCGCTTGGTCAAAACATGAGGTTCGGACCAAAACCCGATCACACATTCACCCACGATCCCGAATATATAATTTGTTTTGAAATCCGACCCCAAAACGAGGTCAAATTCCCAAATAATCAAAAAAACCTAACTCTACCCAAATCCCTAATTTTCTACCTTAAATCCTATGTTTTTACGCCTAAAATCTAATGGGTGTTAATAAAAATGGAAGAAAACAAGTCGAAAATTACTTACCTAAGAGGTTATGGTGAAAAAATCCTTCAAAGATCTCCTAGGAGGTGTGGAGAAGATGAAGTTTATGAAAAATGGGCAATTTCCCGTAATACATTTTGTTTCCAACTTAAAACACCCCAAGCCGCGTTCGCGAAGGTTTGATTTATTAGCCTATGTGATCGCGAGCTTTTGGCTGCATTCGCGAAGGGTTGGCCTTCCAGGCTTACGTGTTCGCGAGCCACTGGTCGCGTTCGCGAAGAGCTACAGCAACCCAACCCCCAGACCCCCTAATGCACTACGCGTTCGCAAATGTGATGACCCAAAAGGTCATCCTAAGTAATTCTAGCTAAATCTATGTTCCGAGGCCCCGAAAGCCTCCGTTAATCTCACCTCGATATGCGTGCGCAGCCCGGGCATGTAGCCAGGAAACTTCTATGTGAACATTTGATAAAAATGGAGTTTTGAATGAAATAATTGAATAAAGTTGACTTTGGTCAACATTTTTGGTAAACGGATCCAGACCAGTGATGTGATGGTCTCGGAGGGTCAGTAGAAAAATATGGGACTTAGGCGTATGCCCGGAATCGAATTCCGAGGTCCCAATCCCGAGAAATGAATTTTTAAACAAAATTGTTTTCTGAAAATAATAAAGGTTTCTGAAAATGAACTTTGATGTGGAAACCGTGTTACCGGGCTCGTATTACGGTTCCGGAGCCCGGAACAGTTTTATTATATGTTATGTGACTTATCTGTGAAATTTGCTGTAAAACGGACTTGAAATGACGTGATTCGGATTAAAAATTGGAAATTTAGAAGTTTATGAAGTTTGAGAAAATTCTATGAGTTTTAAGGTTTAATTTGATAAATTTGATAATATTTTGGTGGTTTAAATGCTTGAACAAGTCCGTAGGATGTATTGGGAGACGTGTGTGTTTTTGGTTTTGAGACTCGAGGGCTCGGGTGAGTTTCGGGTAGCTAATGGGGTGTAAAAAGATAGGAAAATCTGGTGTTTCTCCTGTTTCTGGTGTCAGGCCTTTCCTTCAGTGCGATCGCATATGCATATCCGCGATCGCACAACATTAGGCTGGTAGGGGCAAATTTTACTCTATGCGATCGCATAGAGTTGTCCGCGATCGCATAGTGTGTAGGTGTGATAGGGTGGGGGCTGGGTAGTTACTCAGTGCGATCGCACTGCCCTTGTCCGCGATTGCAGTAGTATAGGTCCAGGCTTCACTGCGGTCGCAGCCTTTGTCCTGCGATCGCACTCCACAGGATCCCTGACTCTATGCGATCGCACACCCTTTTCCGCGATCGCATAGAGTTATTTCGCCCAGCTATACTTTTAAACCCCAAAA